>JALIRR010008694.1:2500-17794 GCA_023091755.1 Montipora sp. Colony 1 RG-2022
TTGTGATACATTTCTTTGCCGTCATCTCCCAAATGACGACGTGAAGTGACCAAATTCAAGGTTCTGTGGAGGACTTTAGCACATGACGATGAATTTTCAGTTCTCTCTCTACGCTTCCAACCCACTCATACAAGTTTAATTCTTCGATAGTTACTATACATTTTTAACGCGAAACGACATGAAATAGTTTCGTAGTGATACGAATAACGCAAACTCGTATTTTTAAATGAAGTCCTCGTAGCCGTCGTCGTCCTCGTTTCGTAAGCTCCCTATTTAATTTAAGATCTACGACGGCGACGGTCGACTAAAACGTCCCCTCAAAATATACCTTGACTTGATCATAAGTCTCTCGCAATTATTCAGTCTCATTCACGTCCTACAATGTGGGCGAAGTATCCTAAAAATAATTTGGTACGAGCGGTTTCAAAGTTAAAATAGAGAATGAAGGATTCTGTGTTGCATGCTTACGTTGTCGTCAAAACCTCAAATTTGGTGATTTCACGTCGTCGTTATGCAGAGGACCGCAAACCTACTTGCTAAAATCCGTTCTGCACGTGCAGCACGATTATTTATGCTCTTTTAACCAATGATATTACTGTTTTCTGGCGATGTCGTAGTCGTAGCCGTCGCCGTTTCTTAAATTAATAGGGAGCTTTAGCAACGACGACGGGAACGGCAACGAGAACGTCATCTCAAAACATATATTCGCGTTACTGCAATTAACTCGAGAATATTCCAAGCTTTTTAATGTGACAAAGGTGTAGCAGTCCCTCAGGAATGAAACGGTTATGAGCGGCGCTTAATTTAGGGGAGAAAAATGAAAATTTATCTCCAAGTGCTGACGTTCTCCATAACGCCTCGAACTTGGTTATTTCACGTTTTTGCTTTGCTGACGACGGCAAAGAAATGGACAAAAATGAAAAACGCACGTGCAGGGCGTGCAAAGCTATTGTTTTCGCCCACTGAATATGCAAATTGGTGACGTTCTCGTTGCCGTGGCCGTTGTCGTTGCTAAAGGAGGAGGGGAGGCCGTGAGACCGTGGAAGGAGGAGGAGGAGGAGGAGGAGGAGGAGGAGGAGGAGGAGAGGCCGTGTTTCGAAAACAGCCATGATACTTCCTCTTCAAAGTTAGCCTTGCCCTCCGAAACTATTGGAGAACGTTATGACCACATGAAAGGATCCGTGACAGCTAATCCTAACACTGAAGACGATTAGGGCAAAAGCGTGGAATAAGGGCTGTGACAGATAGAGAAAGTGCAAAACTCGACGATGATCGGATTTCTACTAACACAAACAAGCGAGCAACTGATAAGTGCGAGTGTAATATTGCAGGTAAACTGCACATACATGTATTTCCGTGACAACAAAGAGAAGGGCGGAGCTTGGAGAGGGGGTATTGGTAATATTTCAGGAAAAAAGGGAATTTAACAAATTGATACGTTTTTTTTTGTATTTGCTTTTTTCTTCAAAGTATTTAGCCGAGATCTGGAGAAGGATGTGGCTGCAGATACCTCTGGTCATTTCAAGAAATTACTCATTTCACTCCTTCAGGTATGATTGCAGCATTTTTCGAGGCTGGGGTTGGGGGGCTAGGTTGTCACACAGTGGAAGGTCTCTTCGTCGGCCACTTAAGTGTCCAGAGGTTTGCTAGTTATATCTTCTTATTTTTGAGACCAATAGTGAGAAGAAACTTAACTGATTAGAGTGTAATGTGAAGTGCTACGTTTTTACCCCATATGAACCATGTGAGCGTGAGCCCTACTAATGGAAATGGGCCCACACAAGGACAGAGAAAAACTCTGACCAGGGTGGGAGTTGAGTTCCCACGGCCTGCTCCCGTCTGACCTTGTAGCTCAGTCGGTAGAGCAGCGGTGATCTAACCGGAAGGTCGTGGGTTCAATTCCCACCCTGGTCAGAGTTTTTCTCTGTCCTTGTGTGGTCCCATTTCCATCTGTAGGGCTTACGCTCACATGGTTCATATGGGGTAGAAATCTAGCACTTCACATTACACTCTAATCAGTTCAGGCTTTTCAAATATAAGTGCTGCACATCCAACGTTTGCAAAAACGTAATCGTTTCTTGTAGTGAGTAGAAACTGTTTGCGAACATCATTTTATACTTCGCGTCGATTTTGTTCAACATTGCGCCAACGATTGAGAGTTTATGCGTACTCAAAAACCAAAATTTGATTTGATTTGCGTTAACTTGTTAATTTCAATTTACAGTGTCCCCGATTAGTGCTCTACGGCGCTAGAAGATTAGACACTTAAATAAAGTTTCTTTCCTTTTCTTTCCTCGATATTCTCTCTTTCAGTGAGAATTTATTTTTTTTTAATGAGCGTAATCATTCTTTTTCAGGCCTGCAGAGACGAAAGTAATTCAGTGGATGTGGCGAAAGCCCAGGCTGATGCCAAGGTACATTTTTCGTAAATGTCAATGCAGCAAAGTCTCTTTGATAGGAATTACCTTAAACGATACCGGCTTGTCAAACAACCTACAGGGATCCAGCAAGATCTGCCGATGATTCTGTCACAATCTATTGTGTTGAAGGAACTCCCAGTTATTGCCCTCACACTTATTTCGAACATTCATTGGTAGGAAAAGCCCGATGCATGTTACAAATTCAAATCTTTCTTTGATTTAAGGGGTTTTCTTTTTCAGCTTCATGTTAAGAAACTGCTAAAGTACAAGGGTCCAATTGACTAAACTTTATTTCATTTAAAGAACCGCACCCTTCTCCACATATGCCTGTATTTTCAAACATGCGTTGCCTACAGAGATATCATCGGCATGGGTTGATTTCTTGTGCTCCCTTATGGGAAAGAATCTTGTCACGAATGAGCGTGCACCTTTTTCATTGAAGCCGTCTGCTCTTTTTGTTTGCCCTTCTCACATCACAGGCCTTGTATAAAGCGGGAGAAGGCAGATGGGGAACTGATGAATCAAAGTGAGTTTGTTTTTGAAGGTGATGATCCATGGTTCAACATTAGTGAATCAGCAATATTTGAACCGTGTGTTTTCTGCTCCTTGCGACTGGAAAACGATCGTTTTACGCCGTTTAAGTGATGGCAACTTGTTGAACGGAATTGAGGTCCTTCGTTCAGCTCATTAAATGGCGTATTTCAGCTTTCAGGATAACATAATATACAGTTCAACATTTGTTGATCAGCATAATTATTTTTAACCGTACGTCACTGGCTTGAGTCTTGCGTTGTAGTCTTTGAATCTGAATTTTTATTTTATTTACCACACTACGACAAAGAATAAATTTTAAGCAAGGAAATGCCCAAAGCATTGAATCGAAGACGGCGAGGAAACCATATTTTAGAAATCACAAGGCTTTTGATAACTATATCAATACTACCACTATACCACTACCACTACCAATACCATTACCGTTACCACTACCACTAACTCTGCCACTGCGACGACGACGGCGACGAACAATTGTGTTATGATTTGACCTAAAGACGGCTGACCGGATAAATGATAACGACTAAAAGTACAACTAAACGTTCACAAAAGGACTACAATATTGTAACATTAAAATTAGAATAATTATAGGTCGCGATAACTCTCTATTTTAATTGACTGTCAGTTATTCAAACATTTTTTTTTTTAGATTCAACTCCATTCTTGTATCGCGGAGTGTTCCCCAGTTAAGAGCAACTTTTGACGAGTACTCTAAGGTAGGTCTTATCTTCTTTTTTCAGTCTAGGGTAGACATTCTCTCGGACTCGCCTTCTGAACTTCTCCAATAAACATAACACCTGTGTCCATTATGTGATCTCTCGCCAGATAAGTAAATATGAAATCGAAGAATCGATCAAAAGAGAGATGTCGGGAGACTTGAAGGATGGAATGACTTCTATAGGTAAACTCAAAGTAGATTAATTGTGCTGTGTGGAAATAAGCAAACGATTGTAGCTATTTCGATTATTATTTTTTGTTTATTACTCTTGCTTGCTATACAGGATGCATGGTTTTATAGTTAGTTAAGAGCTTGTTTTGGGTGCCTTAACTCAATTTCCCTTTGCCAACACGAAAATCTATTTCAGCACACGACAAGCCCACGCAACACTTATGGCTATGCCTATAAGTGGAACGTAGTCACACATGTTCATGGTAATTGAGTAAAATGAAATTATTTTGAAAGGTAAACTCTCACTCTCGTTGTACTTATTGATAATCACCGAGGCACCCAGCCTCGTGGAATCTTGAGTAAGTGCGGTAGCAATATTTTCCCAAAAGTTGGAAAAGAACACGCTCGCGCCAAATGAGGAAATTGCTGTGAAGCAGTCAACCACACTAAAAATCAAAACAAAAATTTGCAATTGTGACTAGTTTTGGCTGTTTCTGGTTTTTCTTTAAGTTATGATTCAATTCATAATGATGTTTGTTTCTGTGTTGTGTGATTGACCAATAGTATTACTTTCGGTTTTTTGAAACCCCTGTAATGATTTAATAAAGAACTTTAATTGAGTGTTTTCATGTGACGTCACGGCGGCCATAACAAAGGAATGGCGGCCATGATGGTGTATTAAACTAATCCTCCGGGAATTGAACTCTATTTTTATGCAAATAGTTTCTTTTGTTTTGGTAATCGAATATGGCTGCTGGTTTCGTGAGTGAAAACGCTCCTAAGTGTCAAGTCTTCTAGCCCTGGGACACTAATTGAGGACACTTTTGATTGAAATCAAATATATTTATCTCATGTCAAATCAATCGTTGATCCTTGAGGAGAGGAGAAAACCTGAGAATCCGGAGAAAAACCTCTCGGAGCAGAGAAGAGAACCAACAAACTCAATCCACTTTTAACGCCACATCTGGGAATCGGGCGTGAGCCGCATTGGTAGGAGGTGAGTGCTCTCACCACTGCGCCAACCCTGCTCCTTAGGTCTAATACTTTGTTTTTTCTTTCAACTTCAGTACGAATTGCTAGAAACGCGCCGGCATTTTTTGCTGAAAAGCTGTACAAGAGCATGAAGGTAAGTATTGTGAACACTTACATTCGCACTGAATCCATACACGTTTCATGTCTTCTAGTTTCTCGACTCGCGGAGCATGCACTGTATTGAATGTGATTCTCGCCCTGTGATTCTGTTTCCGTGTCTCTCCATGGACTGAAATATACCATGTTTATTGGATTGGAAAATATCGATTTACTTGAAAAATAGTTTACTTCAAAGGATGAAGAAGTTGGACTGGTAATCCTCAGACATGGTCATGATGCCCTCGTCTGGTCAGGTTACTAGCAGGCATTCGTCAAGCAAACCAAGGTGGATTGGGTCACGTGATAAAATGCCATTGAACGCCGGAAGTTCGTATCCGATATCTCTGTTCAGGGCGGGACTCGATAGCCTTGTCACCTTCCTTCTCTGGAAATTATCTTCGCGATCATGATTGATGTTGGCGCTTTTTTACCTATCTGTTTAGCCTGTGTAACGCGCGTGCTTGTAGAGATGCTGTCCGTTGTTCGTCCGTTACACACTTAGAACTTGTTATTAGGGAGCTTAAGCAACGACAACGGCGACGGCAATCGTTTCGTGACTATTGCAACCTTTTTAACATTACAAGTTGAGGGAAGTTCCTCAAAAATGACACTCGTCTTAATTTAGGGGAGAAAATTAAAATTCATCCTCAAGTGCTTACGTTCTTGATAACACCTCAAATTTGGCTTTTTTCTCGTTGTTAACAGAGAGGTTTAGATTCTACGACGAGGACGAGAACGAGTACGAGTTTAGACTGCCCGTTTTTAGCGAAAATACTAAGGAAATTTATAACCCGTACGCTTAATCTTACTCTTTGTTAGCAGTATAGGTTGCTCAGTTATTCTTATTGCTGGTAACGGAGCCTTTTTGGTCATCAAAAAATGTCAAAACTGCTACCGTGTTGTTGACTTGTTTTGATTCAACGACATCACGTTTTTCCCGCCAAAATGACGCTGGTTTGCGCGCGCGCTCACTGTTGTCTTATGAGAAAATCTCGTACTCGTAGTCGTTCTCGTACTAGAATCTAAAGCTCTCTAACTGTTTCTCTGACGACGGCAAAGAAATGGACAAAAGTGAAAAACGCACGTGCATGGCGTACACAGCTATTGTTTTTGTCCAGTAAATATGCAAATTTTTCACGTTCTTGCCGTTTGTTGTCGCCGTTGTTGATGCTTAAGCTCCCTATTTACTCTCTTGTAGGGTCTTGGAACAGATGATACTACGCTCATCCGAATTATTGTCACGAGGTCAGAGCTTGATTTGCTGGACATCAAAGGCGAGTTTGCCAAGAAGTATCATTGCTCCCTAGCAAAATTCATATCGGTAAGAATATTTTGTACACTGATTATAGTTTAGGTCGTAAATTAAAAAAACCACCGACTTTTCCTAAGCAATCTTTATAGTCAATGAATATTTGGCTTCAACCAGTCGATGTTGCGCCGTTTTCGGCCATTTTCTTGATTTTTTTTTGAGCCTTTTCATTAAGGAGATTTCAAATTTAAGGCTATTCCGGCGAAGATCTCGGACATGTCGCACAATTCTGCGCGATGCTGTAATTTGATTGGCATTTCACCGTTATTTGAAACATTTTCACGTGAAAAGTACCTGTAAGGTCCCGTCCACACGTTCCGGATATTTTTGAATCCACAACTTTTTCTTTCTGGATACGCCTTCCGTCCAAGCGTATCCTGCGAATTCGCTGGCGAATCTGGAACTTTTTGAATGCGCTCTCCAGCGTATAAGAACCTTTATAAGAAACTTATAATCAAGTGAAGCTATGATCCTCGCCTGAAAAATTTAGGACTTCAACGGGGTTTGAACCCGTGACCTCGCAATACATGTACCGGTGCGGGAACATTGGAATCCACAAATGAAGCTCCCGTTCTCCTCACGGGAACATTGGAATCCACAAATGACCAGCTCCCAACGTCAGTGGCTTCATAGCTCAGTTGGTTAGAGCGTCGCACCGGTATCGCGAGGTCACGGGTTCAAACCCCGTTGAAGTCCTGAATTTTTCAGGCTTCTTTACGCAATTGCAAAATTTGCGTTCATAACTGCGAGGATCATAGCTTCACTTGATTTTATATCCGCAGTTCATATATGACCCATTTCATATATCATTTCATCGTTGATTCATTCCTCACGGGAACATTAGAACCCACAAATAACCAGCTTCCAACGTCAATGGGTTCATAGCTCAGTTGGTTAGAGCGTCGCACCGGTATCGCGAGGTCATGGGTTCAAACCGCGTTGAAGTTCTGAAATTTTCAGGCTTCTTTACGCAATTGCAAAAATTTCGTTCATAACTGCGAGGATCATAGCTTCACTTGATTTCATATCCGCAGTTCATATATGATCCATTTAATATACCATTTTATCGTTAAGAACCTTATTGCAAGAACGTAACCAACATTTTAAGGACATTACTAAGAACATGAGAGCCAGTTAAGAACACCTTTATTTTTCGCAATTGTTCTTTGTTTTTATTTTTGTGAGTTGTGTAAATAAAGGTAAAACTGGTCTGGATAAAAGCAGACAAACTAGTATTTGTAAAAAAAATGGACAAAAAACTTTGAGTTTGCAAGACATGTTTCGATCGTTCATCGATCATCTTCAGTTGCAGGTGTTAGTTGCAGTGCAAATTTGAATTGAAGGTGATCGATGACAACAACTCAGGTTGTAGTGGAACTGTATGCCACACCACTTAAAGAAAATGTTGAAAGCGTTTGCAGGCTCAAATCGCAACTGAATTGCAGCCTCGGCCTCGTAATTGGAGGTTGTTATATATAACATTACTGAGAACAACCCAGGCTGAGAGTCAGTTAAGAGGTAAAAAAAAAAGGGTAAAGTCTGCTTTCGAGCCAAGTGGCCCATTACGCCGAAGCTTATCCCGCTTTCTGTAGCATGAAGCGACTAGGAGTATTTCTGCTCCCCCCTGGATGGGGTGCCAGTCCATCGCAGGGTTACAGCCGGCATTAAATTCGCCGGTATCCATTCATACACCTGGGTGGAGAGAGGCACCGTGAGAGTAAAGTATCTTGCCCAAGAACACAACACAATGTCCCCGACCAGGGACCCGAACCGGGACCACTCGATCCGGAGTCGAGCGCACTAACCATGAGGCCACCGGGCCTCTCGAGTCAGTTAAGAGCGTCTTTATTTTTCGCAATTGTTTCTTTGTTTTTGTTTTTGTGAGTTGTTTAAATAAAGGTTTTAAAAATTTAAAACTGTTGTCTAATAGTACAATTCGCTCAAATACGTAGGGAGGTTTTTTAACATAGACAATTTGTTTTTTTTATGGCATTATACATTTAAGAACAACTCAGTTTGTAGTCGAACTTAGTATGCCACACAACCTAAAGAACGTGTTAAGAAGTTTGCAGGCTCAAATCGCAACCGAATTGCAGCCTCACCCCCCAGATTAAACGTTGTTATGTAGATAAAAAAGGGTGTGATCGGCGATCGATCCATGTGGGTAGTGAGTGCGCTTTGTAAAGGCGGCTCACCGGGACTCGGAAGTGGTTAATTATCAGTTTGACGTTCAGAAGGTTACTAATCGCTCTCTATTTAGCTGTTTACATCGCGACGGTTTCTTTTTTCTTTTTTTTTTTTCCAGGACGACACGCGTGGAAATTACAAGAAGATTCTTCTTCAGTTAATCAGTGAACAAAATTAGACTTGAAAATTAGGGGTAGACTTTCATACACTGGACTTAAATGGCGGAGGACAAAAGAACCATTTTTATTCCGATTAGGCCTTGCTGATTAGGTATTGTTATGTTCGCTTAGTTCTTTTGTTCCATGGACATTAATTATTTAAGATCCGGTATATGAAAGACCATCCAAAATTAAAATAGGAAGAGTCGACGACACTGTTGCAATGCCGGATTCACTAAAGTGACCCTGTGACCAAAAAATCCATTCTTATTTTTCTTTGGATTTCAAAACTATGTTAACCAAGCGACCAAAGTTCTAAAGAAACCTGTTTATTTTAACTGGAATTTTCCTATTTAATGGTCCGCCATTACTAACTTTAAGATCTTGAGAGAACTGGATCGAGGAGAAAAGGACGTCAAAGGCTCACTAGTTTAAGAATGACCTTTAAACTCGCGTTTTGCATATATAATAAGTTGCATTCGCACGCTGAAATTTTAAGGTAGTGAGCCTTTGACGTCAGTTTTCCCTGGATCCAACCATCTGAGGTCCAATCGGTCAGTGATTTTTTTGATCACAGGGGCACTTTAAATCAATTAAGATGAACATGCCTTCGGTATTTTTTCTTGGTTGTTATCGTGTGTGATGTAAGGTCCAGCATTTTTTGTGAGTGAATATGCCTCTCAAATGGCTCATGTGATATTAAAACGAAAAAGAAGAGATTGGAATCAAACTTTTGTTTCAATTAAATCCATGAAGAATAAACAGTGTTGGCTCGGCATCCATATGGGATGACATCAAAAACCACCTTTCACTTTGAGGTGGAACTTCTTAAAATCAACTGATTTCTTGGTTTGGGAATTAATTTAAAGATGACTTAGGAAAATATAATAAACTTTAAAAGTTATGTGAAATAAATAGTGACAGTCTCCGATTACCCTTTTGAAAAATTGACCATAACAGCCTCTTTCATGGAAGCGTTGATATCTCTCAACTTCATAGCGTTAGCGAGTAGACTATTCCAGTCTTTCATCTTTGTGCATAAAAAGCAAAATTTGCAAAATTTCCTGCTACGTAGACTAATTAAATGTATTACATAGGAAGTCTAGGAGATACATGTTTTAAAAATATATGTAACATCATTCATTAAATACTTGAAAACGAGAAAAAATGAGGTAAGAGACCGAATCCCTGTACTCCATAATAATTATTTTAAATTCTATTTTTAGATCGTTTCCGGTTGTGAAGGTAGTTTTTATCTGCCTCCGTGGTCCACTTTCACACCAACTGACCAATAAGGTGTCTCGTTTGAAATAGGGAGCTTAAGCATGCGCATTTTTGAGACGCGGACGGCAACCGAAAGTCAGCCGTTTCCCCTTTTAACTTGTCGTCACATAACCAGGTTTATATTGCTAAGTATATTTTCTCCATTAGAGATAATTAGTATAAAAATCTGGGAGACACCACCGTCCTGGCACGCGAAATGTTCTCATCCGGTTGCGGTCCGCGTCTTAAAAACGCGCGTGCTTAAGCTCCCTAATAATAACCACTCGGTATGACACGGAAGTAGCAATAAATTACCTCCGCATATTCTCTTGCCTGAAAAGATAAATAACAGGCCCCAGTTGTTCAAACGGTGGATAACGCTATCCACGTGATAAATCATTATCCACTGGATAGCGCATTTTTTTTTGCTATGACTTATCTACTGGATGATGATTTATCCGGCGGACAGCGCTATTCATCGTTCGAACAACTGGGGCCAGATCTATTGTTGACAGCTGTGTGAAATTCAGAGACTATTTATAGTTCATAAACGCTCTCAATTACTTATTATGCCGGATATGCATTTCCATTTGTACTTTGCACTAGGTTTCTACAGGCTACGCAATCTTAAAATTCGATTTTTTGCCAATTCCCTCTCCCGACGAAATGGGAGAGTTGCGCCATGGTTGAAAAATGCCTTTTGTAAACTGTTCCTAGATCTCTTCTATTTCATCATTTAAGATGGCGGCATGGCTTTGAAGGATTTGTTGGCTTCATTTCAGAATGCCTTGCCATATCACTGATCTAATTGATACACAACTTGGCAAGCGTTGATTTTTGTAATTTGACGCGAAGGGAATGAACAAAATGTCAAAGGAATGAATTTGGTGATCTCTCTTTATCGTTCCAAAATTGCTAGTCGTTGAAACCGACTAGAAAGTCTCAGACTCCAACCCGGCTTTCTGAACAAACTCCTCGTTTAAAAGATAGCGATTACATGAACAAAACTTCATCCCGGGATGAAATTTCCAGCCCGGTTTGAGGAAACAGGGCTGGAATTTTCATCCAGGCCAAAACTGGCTGAAAAAAGCCATATAATTGCTATCTTTTATCGCTATCTTTTTTCAGCTTGGGATGAAAAGGAAACTTGGGGATGTGCAATGACGGAAGTTATCTTGCTTTCAGTCCGTTGGGTGGCGCAAAATTTCAGCCTGGGGTGAAGCCCTAAGCGCTGATTTTAGTAACTGCATTGTAAATACCGACTTGAGTGATAACTAACGGTTACAACACAGTGAAGAGCGGCTTCTTACCAAAATAGTCAATAACGATTGTGTCCATGAGTGACAATCTTGCCCTTTGCTATGTGCGTCCATCACACGAACTAAACTATCAGCAGCTACGTGTTTCTTAATTAAGTTCACTATCTAAGGGTGCGTTCGATTGACCCTATTCCGGAATAAGAATACGTGGAGTGATGATTTAAAACACTATGTGTGGCGTTTTGCGGCAACAAGGATAATAAAGCTATGTTTAAAATAGCATTTTAGCAGAGGCTTGACAATATTAATGTGAATCCTCGTAAAAACGAAGGATTTCTAACTTCTACTCCATGTATTCCTATTCCGGAATACGGTCAATCGAACGCGCCCTAAGTGTTGCCCTCTTGCTCGTATCGCGTAGGCAGCCAGCGAATGTTGTTGAATAACAACATTGCCCCTTGTTATACACGGCGCTCTTAAACTCCATCCCGCAAGCAAAACGCTTCAGTCTACTATCTACAGCGTAGTGTATATACAATAAAATAGTCTTACTATCCAACGCGTACGCGTGCAGGCAGCCAGAAGGGTGTGTTGCCTTTTGTTTTACTATCCACCGCGTTTCAAAGGGCACGTAAACACAACATATACTTCACTCACTGCGATTGTTCGTTCTCTATTAGCTCGTCTTCATTGCTTTCACGCCCAACCGCTCTGAAGGCTATGGTTTTCATGCTGTCGCTTTGTGGGTGGAAGCTTTTTCTGCCCATCTCTGGGGCGGATCCAGGATTTGACGAAGGGGGGTTTCGCCGTGCTTTGAAAACGAAATCCCTCGATTCCTTTTAAAACAAATTAAATCTCTTCGATTGCATGTATATTTCGGAAGGAGCACGTTACAAAGTGCCGTCTTAACTGAAACCCTGAAGAAATTCTGTTTTGCCGATTTTGGTTGAAGTAAGCTTTCGAATTTGTAATGCATCTGATAAAAGATCATTTTCATGAGGAAGGGTTAAAACTGAGAGAGGCGATTGATGACTCCTACCTCTCAAACCGCTTTAAAGCAAAGATCACGGTTGTCTTTATAATATCCAGCTGATGTTCAGTACAGAAATTTACTGAAGTGAAGAATCGCTTTATTAGCTATGGAAGTGATTGAGCTTTTATGTAACCATTTTTGACGTTTTGATCTTGGATATGAAATGAACAACGTGAAGTTACGTTTTCGAGACGTAAGGAGAATTCAATGATTCCATTTAAATCACTAAATATCATCAAGTCATTTAGTGACCTTCTTACCACACGTTATAAACTGATAATTTTCGTTCCCTCTTATTGGATTAAAACATTAAGAGCGGGCTATCAAAAAAATCATTAATCGACAATGAACTAATCTGAGAATTACTATCGCTTGAGGTGCGTGATGTTCGCGTCCCGAGTTTCGAGCAACGTTTTATTTGCTTCGTTCAATTGTTTTAACTTTTCAACGTTGATGAGACATTTTCAGTGACATCTGACAAATGGATTGTAAGCAAGAATCTGCGTGGAAGGACTGAGCTCGCCTAAAACGTTCGAACTCAGTTTTGAGTAAAATAGCAATTTTAATCCATTCGATTTACGAAAATAAAACCGCTTTCCCCCCCCCTGCACTCCATCGAAAAAAATCAAACAGACGAACAAACAAATCAGTGAACTCAATCCTTATATCAGACAATATCAGCTCGTATTTGGCGTACGAGGTTTTAGTCCCTTAAGTTTTCCGAACAGATAATATCTCCGTAGCTTTTGAATATGCGCCAAACTATTGAATCCATGTGAGAGAAAGCCATATTTGGTTTTTGCACAAAGGTTTGTCTTTGTCTCGGCTTTGCTGAAGGAAGGATCATAGAAGTGCCACTAAAAGCGTACACTTATTCAAAGGAAATAGTTGAATTACTTCTTTAATTAACACATAGCCCAACCGCACCCTCCCAATCCAACCTAACACAACAGTGCAGGATTTCATTTAAAAACTAAGACATAAAGAGAATTACATTGAACTAATATTAATTATCTGCGTATGCCCGGCCGACAATCTGATCAAATTCCTTTTATGTAAATCTGACCTACTCGTTATGTAATATTTAACATTGTAGAGATGTTTTTAACATTGTAGCTCTTCCGAACTTTCATGGAAAGCACTATCACATGCAATTGGGTCTTTTACGATTTAAAGAGGAAGCGAGACACAACCGTAAGCTGTTCTTACGATGTTTAAGTCTTCTGTATCATGAACAAAATCAATACTTATCCTTAAGACAACATAGCATCAACTATTTAAGTGAATTAAAAATTTTATTGGGTGACTGTCTATCTCCTTCAGAAATAAACCAGTTTTATTAAGTCGGCGGTGAGATATTTATTGCCACTAATCCCTTCCCGCTAAGTACGTCTGATAAAGAATCCCCATGATAAGTCAATTTCAAGAATTTTAAATACCCAGGAGTAAACTGGTCAATTAGACCCTTGTTAAATGTATTATCATCTATAATGGCCTTTGATGGACGTTTCCTTCATGATTTTCAATGACGATTAGAAATTCTCGTTATCGGGTTCGGGATAGAGAATAATAATTCGATCCAATTCAATAACTCAGGTATTACTGATTGTGTTTTCCGACTATCAAAATGATATAAACGAGATTTCAGCTTTCTTAGCCATATATCAGGATTTGCCTGATATATATAGAAAAGGTCAAAGATAATTTTTTAGCTTAACGTTTTTATTAAGCACTGTAAATAGATATATTTATTTTTATTATTGTATTTTTATTACTTTTTTACTTTTTTTTTACCTTTATTTTTATTTTAGATGATATATTTTAGCAGATGAAGAGCCACCTTGTGGAAATGCTGAATAAAGCCATTATTATTATTATTATTATTGAAATCGTCCCCTTTGCATTTCTTTTATCTTTAGACAATGCATTTGAGGAGGCACAGTGGTTACAGCGCTTGCCTTGAGATAAGGGGATCCCGGATTCAAGACATGTTCTGACCACTGGTTGAATTTGTTATAACCGTAGTGTATAAAGTGCTGCATAGCGAATGCTCTTACTTTTTAAAAGTGACTGTAAAATAATTTTATAGTTATTGCAGAATAATTGCTTTCCAAGATAACCGACGAAGAACGTTTCACATTCATTCGGCAATGCATTAAAACTGTCTTTTTAAGTCGACTATCGAAGGAAATTGTTTTGGTAGCTGAGAAATTTCCACATGGCTAAACCTATCCTTCCAAAAGTTCAATTTTTAAAAAGAGAAGGATCTGAAGAAACTGACTTGAAGCATTGGTTGTAGTAGTATATAGTATTTTGAATCGTATTAAAAAGTATGAAAATTGTGTCACATATGACTTTTGATGGTAGTCGAACAACAACAACAACAACAACAACAACAACAACAACAACAGCAACAACAAAAATTATATTAGCAATAGTGGAACACTTCAAACTAAATTGACAACATGAATTATGGGATTCTTAGGAGCTGGAACCAGAACGCTGAAAGAAGATTCAAAGGGGGCATCAATGAATTGTTTGACAAGAAAGAAGTTGAAAATGCAGAAAACGGTTCTTTACGAAACTGAACTTATTATGCGGAAAATCCTGTCAGGACTGACACAATGAGTGCTTTGAAAAAAGCTCCCGATATTGTTGACTATTGCTCTTCGCCGCTTTAAACACTCAAGCTGAGTGTTAAAGCAGGGAAAGGGTATCGGCTAATCATGCAGTTTGTGCGTAAGTTGATACGCATGATTGGTTACAGGGAATACTCAGTACTACCAAGGAGCCCATCACCCGGAGCGTGCAACTTCCATACAGCGTCTGTGAAACGGCGTTTTCACAAGTAGGTTTATTTTTAGACTAGCCCTTCCAGCGAATTAGGTCAAAAATACAAAGGCAGTTCCGGTTCGGCGACCCTATGACGTCAGCTTAATTTCTTGTAATTGGTCATCGAGCTCCTGTGGGAGTCTCATTAGCGGTAAATTCAATCTAAAAATAACCTTACTTGTGAAAACGCCTTTGCACGAAAATAGGTAAGTTGCACGCTCAGGGTGATGGGCTCCTGGTACTACCAGAAACCCATAAGGG
>JALIRR010008695.1:0-2500 GCA_023091755.1 Montipora sp. Colony 1 RG-2022
AAGAATTGGATCATATATGAACTGCGGATATGGAATCAAGTGAAGCTATGATCTTCGCAGTTGTGAACGCAATTTTTGCAACCGTGGTATCGCGAGGTCACAGGTTCAAATCCCGTTGAAGTCCTGAATTTTTCAGGTTTCTCTAGGCAATTGCAAAAATTACGTTCACAACTGCGAAGATCATAGCTTCACTTACCTTTAGGTTAGTGAGATTAAGTTATTTTTTATTGACCAGCCCCTGAAAAAAATAGAAAATAGCATTAAAAACATTGTTGCCACCTGCCCTGCACTGTTGCACCTACGGACAGGCCTAAAGAAGGAAAACAAAAATAGGAAAAAGTGACAATTTAATAACCACGCAATTTTTTTTTTGCATTCATTTTGTAGGTCATACAGTGGCTGAACGCAAGCAAGACTCAAACAATTTCGGACTAGGATTTTCAACCTTCAGCTACAGCTATAACATTTTTCTTCGTTTACAAAGCTCATCGCAGTTATGAAGGAACAATGTTCCCCACAATTCAATCTGGTTAAGACCCTACTTTCGGGAACAGGCAAATACACAGCTTTTGTAGGGACTTCGATTTTTGCGGAGACATCTGCCAATACCCTACTTATGGGAACAGGCCAATACACAGCTTTTGTGGGGACATTTGCCCAGGGTTTTCAATAAGAGCGGCGCCCTGCAAAATTGGCCGACTATTGCACATGAACTCACCGTCTACTTTTCCTTGAAAATTATCCCAGAATTTAGGAATAACATGAGAAACATCCACACAAAAGACGAGCCTTGGACCAGAAAAGATTTGTTCATGAAAAACAAAAGGGACACCTGAATGTTGTGAGTAATGGTGATCGAAGATGGAGCACAAGGCGGTGGTCCGGCAGTCCACTACTTGGTGTAAGCTGCCTGATTTCTTAACTACATTTGAAGCGTGACAAGAGGACAATAGGTCAAGACAGATGAAATACATTCCACGCAGCCGTATAGAATGCAAAGGAGCCTTAAAGGGGTCTATGTCACGCTCAGTTTTAACATCATTTTAAAGCATAAAATATATCTTGCCATCAACTGAATTTTAGAGCATTAATCTACTCTCTGAATAAAAAAGCCAAAGTTGAATAATATTAGTGTTGTGTTCAAATACCCTAATTCGTGCTCCAGAATGCAAAAAATGCATCATCATGCATATATGCGATGACACGACTTTTTTGTGCTCTGCTAAAAGTGGTCCAGTTTGCCCTTCTGCTTAGTCTATTTTGTAAAAAAAAAACACGCAAGCTCAGCGATACTGACCTAAATGCTGGTTTGTATGGAAATGGAGCTGAATTATCCTGTGGTAGCCAGCTATCAAGCATTATTACTACCAGAAGCCAACCGACGAAGCGGTCCGGCATTACTGTGGTCGACAACAATACAAAGGCAATTGCTGTTCTACGGCTAACAAGAGACCTCTTAGCCGTAAATCTTCTTATTTTGTGTGGTGATATTGCTCAGAATCCAGGACCTTGGGTTGCCCTTCCTGGTAAAGGTTTGAAAGTTTGCCATTGGAACATTCAGCATCTAACAGACAGCAAACTTGAGGAGATAAGAGTCCTGTTGACACGTCCAAACAACAAAGAAGAAAAACCCGATATTCTGGTATTAACTGAGATGTTTAGCTCAGTGAAAGTACCCGACTCATTCTACTCTACTCCAGGGTACCAAATGTATCGTGAAGATAGAATTGGCAAATCTGGTGGTGGGATTCTACAATCTTGGACAAAAAGGGTTAAGAATATTAAAAACGGGTTATTTTGCGCACTACGTCCTCAATATCGCACATCATTTGCCATCCCCCTCCCCCCTACAACCAATGTTGATAAGCCCCGGTTCATCATGCTTTGTTTTGTCTAGCAACATTGATCAGGGGGAAGGGGGTGGGGACAAAAAGAGAGCTTCTTTTTCATACTTGTGATCAGAGTTTAGTCCGACAATTTTGTCCAAGATTGTAGCCTATGTAACATTACGTCAATCGCCGCGAGGACCTTGATGAAATCGATTTGGAATGTCTGTGGCTTGAGACTTGTCCATACAAGTCGAAACGTCCCCTACTTATTGCTGGCATCTACCGTCCTCCTTCATTCTTAAAAGCTTACCTTAGGCCTATTAGGCTTAAACAAAAGTTTTAGGCCTAAGGTTAGCTTTTATGAATGTCTAGGATCCTTTCTGTATTGGTGAAACAGTGACCTGCAACCCGCGAACTGCAGATTAGACCCGCCGCTTTGCGACACCAATTGTGTGTCTCGATTGCACGCACGCAATTGAAATACGAAGGGCTTTTTGCCTCTTATAGCAAATTTGTGGTTTGTTTCAATAAGTGTTTTGCTGGAAAAGATTTCGGTGAAATTTCCACCTTTTGTAAATTTATCATGTTGTGTAATTTTCGAGCTTAACAAATTTGCATACATGTGTTGGAGTGTACTGTAAGCAGCGCAACGAAAATAAACAGGTCTGTTG
>JALIRR010008695.1:7500-17790 GCA_023091755.1 Montipora sp. Colony 1 RG-2022
AAATCTTTATTACCTAGATATCTTTGTTTACAAAACTGAGTGAATGTTTCAGCAAAATTATTTGACAGCAGAGGTATACACTGTTAAACACTATTCATTCCAATTCACTTGAAACAAAGAACTAATAAGAAAAAAATCGACATTACTTTGTTTGCTAACACTAACATGGACACGTGACAGCCACTGGTATTGGCTTTGGCTTCCACTTATATAACATAATTTGTTTTTTTTTGGTTGTGATGTAATTATATCATGTCATCTATTTATTTATTTTCTTTGTTTGGATATATTAGCACCATAAAGCTATTCCGAATTAGTTGTATATGTATGTACACCTATGCCATGTGGCCATTCATGCAGTTATTTTTTGGTGAAACATTTTCATTGTTACAAGCACATTCCAGCCTCAAATTATGCACAGAGAGCTTTCCTGAATGAAACTAGTATGTTATTATAAGTAGCTGTCGCTTGACGATGTTAGTGTAAGCAGACAAACTAATTACAAGTTCTTGACTTAACCTATCACCAGTTTGAGGTGTGATCATTTCTAAAAAAATTCCAAAACTTCTTTAACCCTTCATGGCTCTTAAAATCCACCTACCTGCAATCTGAACGCAGGCTAATGAAAATATCTCAGTAAAGATGATACCCAGTTTACCTATGCCACACTAACATTAATTCTTCACGAAGTCATAGTTACATGTAGCTTTTACATCTATTCAGATTACATCTGTTCAGTACTTTACTATTAATAATTATCAGAAATGCGGGTGGAAAACGAAAACGTGGAGTAATTGGGCAAGTAATTTCAAAATTGGCTGAGCACACAGCACAAGGCCAAATTTAAATTAAGAGCACAATTACTCCCTGAATTGTACGACACAAAGTCCTGTAAGCAATTCATCATAAGCGACAAAAATGCAAGAAGAATCTGACAGTGTTATTTACTGTTAGACGCCAAAATTTGTCCAACTTTACGATTGGTTAGACTTGGAAGGGGAAAAAGCAACAAGTGTGTTCTTGATGATGAATGCTGTCCAATTACACACGCATGACACGTACAACTGTCCAATTACAAGTGCATGACGTGTGCAACTGTCAAATCAAGGCTGAGATCAGGACACCTTGGAACCAATCAGATTCAAGAATTTTGTTATAGTTATAGTTATAAATATTTGCAGTGCCTTTGGCAATCCCTCTGATGAATATATTGAGCACAATGGTGGCTATCCATCAACATCTACATGCATCAGTGTTCACTTTGTTTATGGAAAATTTTTTCGTTGTCCACCCACACACCTCAAAATCACATTAGTTCTGTCCCTTTCACTTTTGGAAATGCTCTTCATGGGGACAGCCAACTTAGCGCGTCCTTCTAAGTGAGTCAACCCACCAAATTCATTCACATTTGTAGTCTTCTGATGGTACAGTAGTTACGGTCATCAACAAATCGTAGTGCAGTACAGCCCACAAAAACCCAAGATTTGAGGGTTCCCACTTAAATGTGTTCATGAGCAGAACCATCAGTGTCTGAGTCATAAAGGAAAATCTCGAATCCAATTCTGGATACTTGAAGTATAGGGAACAGAGTTCCTTTATGCCTGTCATGGATCTTATAGGTAAAAAGGAAAATGTTATGGCGGTAGCTATAGCTTGGGAAAATCCTAATCCAAAATCACTTAAATCTTTCTTCCCTTCAACCACGATATAACCTACAAGATGAATGCAAACAAAATTGCCAGAAAATGGACCATGAAATGCTTTTACACGTGGGATCATCAATAAGGGAAGTTGCAGTATCGACCCCATCACCTATTGCCCTCGATAACTCCAATTCAGTACTGAAATCTAAGGCTGTTATATCACAAACTTATTTTCTAGCCACCACTTTCCCAAATAATCTCACCCCACTCCCCGCCCCCAGTACTTTTTGACCAGTCCCCAATCATTTGTTGCCAGGAAAACAATCACACAAATATGCTGCCTGGTTCTGCAAATAATACTTGTACATATTCATTTTGACATGCACAGATACATGTCATCTGTTAACTGGGGGCATAGATGAATGTTGTCACTTCTGAATTGGACAGGAAACATCAACTTTACCCAATCTTGGGGTTATTGTTATGCATGTATCAAATACATGCATCATTTAGTTCCACACAGAAGTAAAATGTACAATCTACCAAAGAGTAACCAGCTTATCTGTAAAAGAATGAATAACTTAAATTAAAGAAAGATAATTTTAAACTTTTTAAGAATGATTACCAGCATCAGGCATGCCTTCATGCTCATCATCATCATCATCTTCAGCAGGTTGAGCAACAAGAGCTAGAAATTGGGTTTGGGTTTTGTCATGTGGAAATGTTAATCAGAGCAATCCAAGACTGTCATTGATTCTAACCAAATGATGCGAGTAAGGACAATGCACGAGCCAGCGAGCCATGGCTGTGAGTCACACAGTTATTGAAAGCTAACCGTTTTAAAATAGGTGCTTAGACTTAATAACTGTTTATCAGCGCTATTTCAAATGGGGTGCCTAGACTTAAAATTAATGCGAAATTCGTATGGCTCGAAGATCGTCCAGCCCCAAATGACGTTAAAGCTTGCATAAATGTTCAAAAATATCCAAGGAGAATGCCCCTGGACAACACTGCAAGAAGATGACTTCACAGACCCTCTGCGTATTACATGTAATTCCTTCAAACAGACCTATCTATTTGGGAAAATTAGATGCCAAGGGGAAGCACAAGTCTGAGCCAGAAAGAATGTGAAAAACCTAGATTTCTGATCCAACCATTAAGCAGTTGATCCGAGTCTAAGCACTGCAATGTACTTAGTACATACATACATACATACATCATTTATTTTAAAGGGTCAAAAGTAAAATGGCAGCACTAGGATGATGTGGACCGTTACATGATGATAATTACTTAATGATTACTAAAAGATAGTCACAAACTTTTATATATTAGGAGACGAAAGCATGCAAACATCACATATCAGTAGATATAATTATATGAAAATAAAACAATGGTTTAAAAATATACAAAATTCTCAATGTTCTTATTCAAGTTGCTACAAGTCCTTTTTTTGAAGCTAATTACATAAATTTCTTTGCATTTCTTTTAAACTGGTCTTTATTTACCAGATTTCTAGTATGAGTATTGCTATTTAGGTTAGTCCAAACACCCAGACCTTTATTCTAAAAATAGAGATGGTCTGCCAAATTCAGTATCCACTCGCCTCATCTTCAATAAATGACCCCTCATGCTAGATTCATAGGCCTCTAAATAAGAGGACAGCCTATGTTCTGGCCCACTGGTCACAGTCTTAAACATTTTTAACACTATCCTTTTTTTTTATATATGTAGGCCAGGTTATGCCATTTAACAAGATTTAGAACCTGGCCCCAGTAATTTAAATGACAGATACAGCAATCTGCCGGATAAATCACTATCCACTGGATAACTCAATCAGTTTTGCTAGTTTACCCGCTGGATAGTGATTTATCCAGTGGATAGTGCTGTCCATCGTTTGAACAACTGGGGCCTGGTGATCAGCATAATTGGTGGGAATATCAGGAATTTGTTGAGTAATTTGCCCAACTTTACGGTTGGCTTATCAATATGGCTGTCCCACAAAAGTTTATTGCCAATTAATGCACCTAGTGATAGTGAAACTAATGCTAGTGACTCTTTGAAACTCTTTATATCACAGTTTTTCCAGTCAATTGCAGTTTTTAATTTTGCTGGAGATTTTTTCCAAAAAAGATGCAACACACAGTAATTCAATCTGCGGTCAGCTATACCTATATCAAATGTACCACATTTTACAATCTTGGATCTGTCATTTGAAATGCAGGTAGATACGTCTATAAGGCTTCTTGTGGTGTCAGTTATTCTTGTAAAATCCTTTATAGCATTAATTAGGCCATGTCTATTTAAAATACGTAACAGTGTTCTTCCAGAATCACTGTACTTTCCCTTCGTCGATAAGTCAGAGATTAAGTCACCCATAATGAATATGCTCTTTCTTCTCCCAGCTATACAATGTTAACTGCTTGTCTAGAGTGTCATAGAATGGCATGTGGTGGGCGATACATGACTGACAGGGCAAGTCTTTGTAAATGAAATAAAATTATCAATTTCGTGTGGTAAAAAGAGTGGGCTTTCAGTAAGATGCTTTTTTTCCATATAATGTAGCAGACAACCGCCATGTTGGTTGAGCACCGGACTGCCATGCGGGAGGTCGTGAGTTTGACTCTGGCCAGACCACCACTCAGGAGAAAGTGCTGCCTTTGTAATTACATCTGCAAATGGTAAGACTTTCAGGTATTCTCAGATAAGGACTATAAACCGTAGGCCCCGTCTCACAAATATCTTTAATGTTCATAAGTGTCCTGTGGGACGTTAAAGAACCCACACACTTTTCGAGTAGAGTAGGGGATTAAAGGAGAACTGAAGGCTAGAAGATGACTTTTTTTTGTCTTGTTATTGTCGAAATATAACGTCCTTTACCTAAAAAAACAAGAAAAATCCTTTTTCATCTTGAAAGGCCTTGTATTTGCCCGAAATCCTTGGTTGTTTTTCTAATTTGAATGCCCGCCATTTTGTTTCCTTTTTCTGCCAATTACTTCCAAAAAAAGGAATGTCTCCCGCCATGTTGTGACGTCATTGCGCTCAAGCAAGCAGCTGGTTTTCACTAAAATTTTGTTATTGTGCAAGTCTCAACATAGTACTCTGCTTTCTTCGTCGTTAATACGCGTAAATTTATGGTGGAACTTGAACCATATTCTTTCGAACAAATGCGATAAGTTCAGGATCCGAGGAACAGGTAGCAACCGAAAGGGAAGACTCAAGAAGGGGAAATACGACTTGGTGCAGCTTTGATTTTTGATTACTACGAGATCCTGTTGGCTGGTATTGTTTTGTCTGTCATTTCAATTCAATTTGACAAACTTTAGCTTACAGACATCTAGTGATGCTCATAGCTCTTAACCAAAAGATCTACATACAAGCTTCAGTTAATTTCTATTAAACTTAGATGTGCCAACAGATCAAGCTATTTGTTGTGTAACGTAGCATTCTAGCTTTTCGACTGTGTGTTTGCAAAGAGAAGTTCTGCAAGCTGCCATCGTGGGTCTCAGTCAAGCACGTGGATTGTGAGCACTGCAAGAAATGAACATGTATGAAGTTAACAAATAACTCTGTTCGTAGTTTTGTAAATTTTCTAACTTCAATTAAACATCTTTGTGGTCATTGCCGAGTTTATAAAACCCAGCTTGAAGCATGAATGCCATTTACGAAATGACATTTCCCAGTTTCTTGCAAAAACAACTCTTCGGTTCACTTCTCTGGCGCCGGGTTTGCCACTGAAATCTCCCAAATAAAGAAAACATAGCTTATTCACTGGGTATAAATGGAATTGATGGAGTCACAAAGTTAACATTTCATCAATTACACGCAACTGTCACATCGACCGCTGTGACCAAGATGCCTTCATAACAGGAGGGTTCGAAATGATCTGAACATATGTGACAGTGATGGATATTTTGCAAGTTTTTCCCTCTAAATTCGGATGATCCATTCTTTGACAAAGACTTCATTTTCAACAGGGAAGCCATTAAAACTTTAAACTCTCAAATACTCGAATATTTCCTTTAACTAAGTCAGGCACTACAAATTTGGCGAAGGAAAAAATATTCCATTTTTATCTTCAGTTCTCCTTTAAGTTCCTGGTGTTTTGGCTGTCCTTTTGTGAGTGTATGGATGGGTGGGTATAGCAGGTCCACATCAGCTGTATAGCTGGCCAATACGTCAACCTGCTCAAAGAAATAAATAAATAACAAACAAACCAACAATATCTGTCTCTCCTAATAAACTTGCATCTATCAATCTATCTATCCACATCTTTGACCTTTTCAGTTGCTTTCAGTGATTTCTAGGATATCTAAACCAGTTGTTCGTAGGAGTAATCTGACTTATTTCATCCAGTTTGCTTTCGGTTAAGATCCCATTTACATTAATATGGCCCGTTTTCCAGAGATCCACGACCAATAGATATTTCATTTTCAAGCCATTCATATGGATTTTCACCATCCTCTGAATCATCGATTTCCGTTTGGAATGAAGGTGAAATTACTGGAGGTGCCAGGTGAGACTGTTAAACATGCCGCACAGGTCCAGTTGAAGCTAATCAGATGTTGGTATCATTTGTACTCAGTGGGCTTAACATTTCTACACTTTATGTGACACTATTGCTACTTGTTTCTGATCCTAAGAAAACTTTCTTGTCCTCTTACCTCAATAATTACCTTTTTCACAAAAAGGCGATACTTATTTATTACCTAGCACAATGGATCACCCATTTTGCTTCATGCATGTAAATATTTAAGAAAATGTACATATTGGTTTCACATAAATTGAGGCAAAAGTGATAGAAAGTGCCAAAGAAAAAATCAAATTTCATGTCACAATCTTGTGTCATGCTTGAGACCATGACTATTTCAAAGAAATACTATCTGTAAAGTTTGTAAACACATTATTCATAGGTAAAGATAGTGGATAAAGATACTGCATAAAAATTCCTTGAATATACCATGTTTTGAATCAACGATCTTTCGCTAAGCAATGTATGGAAGCATATGAGTGCAGCAAATACAGGTGAACACGAGTGTCTATGTAACCTTTTTTTTTTTTTTTTTGTCGCTCCTTTTTTATTGTGATTCACACTACTTACAAAACTGGTACATCTGCTCACAAAATTTACAACAATTACACAATTTACAACATGTCTAGGGTAACTTAAACCCTACTACCTTCATTATTTTTTAGGTTCTTTATGAATACAAGAATTGTCCCGATTCGCATAGAAGCTGAAAAACACTCAGTCATGTTTAATGCTGCTTGTTAGGCAGCATAGATATTTTGAGGAGACCTACACATAATTTTAAATTTTGAAAAAAAGTGTAAATGCAAATAGTGTAAATCAGCATACTCCTGTTAACTAACTAGCTGAATTCTTAATGACATTTCTATTTTTTTACCTCTCATTGTAAGGCACATTGAGCTCTGTAAATGCATCTTATACAAACATTATATTATTATTATTATTATTATTATTATTATTATTATTATTATTAAGGGCTTAATTCAGTTATTTCACAAGGGTGCAATTTTGCGAAATTGCTGCCCTTCAGATTGGAGCATGAGTTTAACTGCGAGTATGAAAAATCTCTACTTAAGGGAATTTCAGCAGACCACTCATCACACATTTTATAATCTCAAGGACATTTTACTATTTTACTATGAATGGTCATTTTGCATTGTAGCATGTTATGTAAATTATCCATGTCAATTCTTAGCTTTGCAATTTTTAATTAAGTGAGGGCCATAATGTCAACTACAAGGTCACCAGTAACTGCGTTTTACCCCGTAAAGTAGTAATAATACTACTGTGAGGACAGCACTGCAACACACACATGTAAGTTGCAGCTGGGGATAAAAATATGCTTACCAGTTGCTCCTGATAAAACTGAAAAAAAAAGGAAGGCACAACAAAAACAAAAAACAAATAAAGGAGATAAATTAGTTCTTGGTACACATAAGATACTACTCTTGTAACTGTACATAATCTTGTTACAAAAGCTCTTGAACAGTTTTTCTCTTTTGATGCATTCCTTGAATTAGGCATTATGGACACACAAAGAACAAACAGCTACTACAGGGTTCGTACACTTTTTCAGACCAAACATTCAAGGACTTTTCAAGGACTTTCAAGGGCCAAATTTGGAAATTTCAAGGACCCCTTTTTTACGTTGAAGAATTTACTCACGGAAATAGTCTGACAGTACAATTCTTGCTCATTTTCCACAACGTAATGCATAAAAATAATGCAAAGGCACTGGTAACCTTTCTCGACCCCACAGCTCCTCGCATTTGTATGACATGACTTGAGTACCTGATTATTTCTACTGAAGTTTTCAAAGATCAAAAATGCGGTCAGAAAAAAATGCAAGGAATTTCAAGGACCAGGAAAGAAGAGCAGAGATTTTCAATGACTTTCAAGGCCTTGAAAATGAACGCTCAAAATTCAAGGGTTTTCAAGACGCGTACGAACCCTGTACTATAAATCCAAAATAATTATCAATCCCTTCTAAGTAAACCTAAGTATTCTTCTGAAGCATTCATCACTGTTCATTTATGTTTAAGTTCTCACCCAGTTAGAAGGCTATAATGATTCCAGACTTACAGTAAGCAGCCAAAAATTAAGATCTCCTATTTTTGGATTTGGATGAATAGAAATTGACCATAAACAGATAGAAGGTATGTTCAAAATATTATTTTGATATATAATGTTTTCAGTACTAGACTACGCTAGTATGGGACAGGAAGCAGGAAGATTTTAAACCCTAACAGAGACAGATAGACTTACTACCCGCTGCTCTCTTGAGTTCAGTCTCAAGGCAGGAAATCACGCAAACCAACAAGAACAAATGGTCAGATTTGTTAAATGGCTGCAAGCACTGGAAGCTGACAGCTCTTACAGTACACTAATTGAAGTAAGTGAATGCTTGCAGCATATAAGGAGATCAAATTTTTGCAACCAAAGGGATGTTAAAAAATGCAAAAAAGGCATCAATTATTAGTGACAGTTTTCAGTTTCCTAGGAGGTGTGACTGTATCCAATCTTTGGATGTGCAACTTTTTCCTTGATTGCATATGTGACTATTGTGCTTTTGTTTACAAGTATAAAGTACACAAATATCAAAAAGGAAAGTGTAGCATTGTTCCTGCAATGATTTTAGCCCAAAATATCCCCCCAGTTTAGGCTCGCGTCTTATAAGCAAGTATTTATCTATAATTTTCAATTAATTTTGTAACCTTGACAAGATCAAGCTTGAAAATTAAGGGTGCATCTTACAAATAACTACGTGTGTCTTTTAACCAAAAAAATTATGGTTAAAACTTACATGAGTTATTTGGAACAACCATCATGTCCACCTCTCCATGCCATGCAGATGAGTGTCCTGGATGAAAATGTTGTATGTCTGCTCAGTGTTTGCAAAAGCAGAGAGTTATTTTAAACCTGACTTAAAACATACCTGTACTGTACAGCTGTACACCTATGCAATCATTTATATTACTTATAAGAGACTGGACAATAAGGTACCAGCCCACAGGCACAGAAATCACAGTAAATTGTACCACCACGCTGTTATTACACTGTCCCTGGGCTGCATGGGCTGAGCCCAGGTGTGCATTTCTAGAAAGCCCCAAGACTTTTCAGGTCAATTTCAGGTGCCAATTATTCAACATGATCTCTTCTCTAAATTAATGATTATCGTTAATTTTTATTTGCTTTCAATTTGCTATTATCGTTACTTTAGGACACTGCGTCCCAGGACTTGCGGTAGCAGAGAAAATAAGGAAATTAAAAAATCATATCCGTGGATGGATTCGAACCTGGAGCTTCTACTCCATAGGAACCACTTCTTTCTGCTTCACCACTGAAGATCAATACATCGCGTTTTCAAAAAAACATTTCTTTAAGTCTGCCATAGAATATCACTGCTGAAAAAATATTAGGCCAAGGCTAGATTAATAATTTAAGCCTAAGCTTGGATTTAAAATGTTTAGCTTTGTCGTGAAGTTTGGAAAGTGACCTTTGCAGTATGTAATATTGTTTGTTGTCGATTGATAACACAACATTATGAAATAGTTAAAATACTGTTCCTGAGCAGCTAGTGGTGCGGTGGTCAAGTGGCTAGGTGACGGGTTAATAATGAACATTCCCAGGTTCGAGTCCTACTTCCATACACTTGGGTTCTCTTTTAAAAACATATGACAGTTTCCCATAATCCATATCAAGCTTTCAGTCCTCTAAATTAACGATAATAGTAAATTCAGAGCAAATTAAGAATTAACGATAATCGTTAATTCAAGGTAGAAAATGGGTTGCAATTATTTGCCTCTGATCTGTGATTCTCAAAAATGACAACGTTTCTGCTAATGAAATCTCCTGATCAGCCTATCCTCTTTTATCTAAGACTTGAAAACATGTTAAAAGGCCAGCTCCTTAGAACAAGTAGATGACAGTTTTACAAAAATTTCTTTTCAAACCAAAAAAACTTTCCAGAGTTTTGAGGAACACATTGAAGGTCTTGTGCTGATGGGGACTTTTTGTCAACAACCACAATCCTAGGTGGTCCTACAGCTGTACCCAAACAGTCAGCCAAACTGGCCCATCAGAATACAGGTGTAATGTATAAGCTACTTGGGACCGTGG
>JALIRR010008696.1:0-2500 GCA_023091755.1 Montipora sp. Colony 1 RG-2022
CGCCAGACTCAGTCTCTATCAAGCTCTCGATCATATCGAGGAATGCGTCCTCTATTTCGACACTGACTCGGTCGTTTATCTACTTCGTCCTGATGACCCACCCTTGCATCCCCCACGGGGCGCTTATCTCGGCGACTTCAAGGACAAACTGCATGCCGGAAGTCACATCGTTGAATTCTGCTTGAGCAGTCCCAAGAACTACGGTTACAAGACGAAGAACGGAAAGGTTGTGTGTAAGGTACGTTGGTTCTCCCTCAACGTCGAAGGGAGTGCCCAATTGAATGACGACGTCGTACGCCAAAATAGCTTGGATGAATTGCATCGTCCTCTAGACCCACCACGTACCACACAAAGAAATGCCAAGACCTATACATTAGAGAGGCGACCCTCCCACAAAGACTACCGTCTCGTCTATTGCAAACGGGTCCTAGACCCCATGACGGCCATGACCTACCCGTACGGCTACAAACGTTTCACCGAGGAAGATCTGGATCTAGCCCAAGTCTTAAACGACTTATTTGGGTAACTAGGGATGAGGTCAGTCACCAGGCCTCCTCACACGTTCCCACTTGTATCTAAGTTTTTGGTGTGTTGATATTACACCGTTCATGATTCGTAAACAAAAAAATACATTTGGTGCGTTTTATTTGATGGCCCTACCCCCACGTCACTCAAAAGTGAGGCAACGTCCATCTTGGATTTTCCGAACTTTGACCCCATCCTCTTCGCCAATCAGAAGTCTCTATTTTCACGTGATTATGGCGGACCAAAAAAATTTCAACTAATCAGAAACCGATGCATCTCATTAAAAATTTGAATGGACCAATCAGAAGCCGAGTTTGAAACATGGCTTATATCAGCCGATAGTACTACTTGGGTCCCTTCCAGTTTTAAAGTTAAGATTTCAAGATGTTTCTTGCAGGTTGAATGATATTGTGGTAATAATAATCACTTTATGTAAGTCTCAAGGTTATTCAGCCGAGCATGAGTGCTCTACTAATTGGGGAGACTACAAATGAACTGAAATGAGAACAAGTCAAATCAAATGTTGGTTTCTGAGGAAAGGGGGAAACTGGAGTACCCAGGGAAAAGCCAGAACAGAGTAGAGAACAACAAACTCACTAACTGCCACATATGGCACCAAATCCGGGAATCAATCGTGGGACACACTGGTGGAAGGTGAGTGCTGTCACCACTGCATGAGCCCTGTTCTCTATATCGTTTTCGTAAAAATGTTCTGACATTAAGAGTATCTGTTGGAGCACTTACAATAATTATTGTCATTATGTACCACGTCATAAGGAGTAAGACCTACATGTGAACATCTCTATTTAATTTGTTTCTACACGAAGCTGTCCTGCTGTATGCATGTTGAAAACCTTGATTGACTTGATTGCATACCTTTCGTTGTAGTCCAGAGGATAAAGAACAAAAAGTCACAAAATTGTTCACATTGTGCTACAAGTATGAACCTTTCAGTAAATATAGCTTTTAACATGCACATTAAATATATAAGGAAGACCCCAGCTGGATCTTGTTCCCTAACTCTGGGACAGCAGACTTTCAAGGCCGTAAGTTAGATAACTCATTGGGTTAATTAGGTACCTTCGTTAAATAAAGAATGTTGTATTGTATTGTATTGCAGGCTTGCCCTATTGTTGATTCCACCATGTATGTATTCGTACTTAATCAGTAAATAAATAAATAAATCAATAAATATTTTGATTGGTTTGAACACTCTGCATTTACGTCAAAAGCAAACAGAAAGTGTACATTTTTATTTGAGAAGTCTAAATCTCAATCTGAGCTTCCTGTTGCGTACAATGTGCTTGGTTGATATTACCACTCAATGAGTAGCGTCTGGCTGATTCAGTAGTATGCCTATTTGATGTTACCTTTCGAACAAGAACTTGCAGTGTTTTGGACATTGGATTATGGAAACTGGTCGGGTAAGAGTTGAAAAGATTTGTGTGCTTTATGTGAACAAGAGACAGAAGAGGAAAAGGTACGGCTCCGGGTACAAAAGTTCGGCAGACAATCTGCAACAAGGCAGATCAAAGCAAGTCTCTTTATCAGACCTGGATGAGGGAAATGGAATAAAGGATATGTTGAAAAGTCATGAAGTAAAATGGCGCAAATCGTATTTTAACAAATGCAGCACTCTTACTGCAACTGGCACTGAAGAGAAAACTTGAGGACAGCTCAGTAGCATATGCTGAAGTGCTGATTCCTGTATTCTCGGGACAATCCATGAAGAAGGAAGTACGTTTGTAAAATCACAAAAAATGTTCAACTCAAAAGTCACGGATTTTGTGACTTTAATTCAGAACAATAAATCTTCATACAACGAATACTGTTATCTGGAAGATAACCTACTCGATATCATTTTGCCACTTCTCTTTTGCTGACACGTTTGAGAATTCGGTGCAAAATTCCGTGTATTCATCACATGTAGAAGGCAACTCTAAAATGCATCCACACGTATGCGCGATTGGTTGTC
>JALIRR010008696.1:12500-17782 GCA_023091755.1 Montipora sp. Colony 1 RG-2022
ATTTTCACATGAAAACCATAAATGGGACCTGTTTATCGGGAAAAGAAACCACATTTGAAGGAAATTGCTGGGTCAAGAAAGGGAAATTATTGTGACAGGAATCTCCCGATAACAGGGGAAATTATTGGGACATGTAAATCCCAATATAGTGAAATTATTGGGACATTTAAATCCCAATATGAGGGTATTACTGGGACATGTAAATCCCAATGTAGGGAAATGTTTGGGATGCTTGAATCCCAATATAGGGGAATTATTGGGATGTATAAATCCCAATACAGGGGAATTACTGGGACATGTAAATCCCAATATAGGGGAATTAGTGGGACATATAAATCCCAATATAGGAGAATTATTGGGACGTGTAAATCCCAATATAGGGGAATTATTGGGACGTATAAATCCCAATATAGGGGAATTATTGGGACATATAAATCCCAATATAGCGGAAATAATGTGGAATTCTTGTCCTAAGATTGGTTTTGGTATCACTTTCCCAATTTGGGAAATTCCCAAGAGAAACCCACTTAGAACACAGAAATAACCCATTTTATTCACAGATTGGGAATTGCAAAAAGTTTCCTGTGTTCTCAATGTCCTAATTAAAGAAAAAGCATTAAACACCGTTAATTTATTAAGAATGTAATTTCCTCAGTTTCCTTCCCTGAGCAGAATTCGAACAGTTCTGAAACATGGCCTACGGTTGTTGCCTCTATCCAAGAACATTAAAAACGTTAACCATTTACGGTTGTAATAGCACTTTCTTCTCAGCAGGTCAGTTTTGGCCGACCATAGGATTGAAATAATACTGCTACTACTACTGCTGTTGCTGCTACCACTACCACTACCCCCCCCCCCCCCCCGAACACCGTCACTGCCACTACTACTACTACTACTACTACTACTACTACTACTACTACTTCTAATAATAATAATAATAGTAATACTAATAATAATTTTATTAACAATAATGAAATTCGTAATCATATGATCAAATGTGCTTTAAACGGATAAAATTAAAAATTAATACAACAACTTAACTGGTTTGAGATAACCTGGCGGTGGTTGATCAATTCGGTAAAAGGAATTTACTATGATCTCCGGCTAAAAAAGTGATGAAGTCGAGGGGACGCGTGCTAGGGACTTACAATGGTATGGTGTTACAGGTCTATTGTTAGATTGGTTTTCTGACTACCTAAAGGACAGATCGCAGAGAGTCGTGATTGACGGCAAAGCCTCTGTGCATCTACTGGTCACTTCTGGTGTACCCCAGGGTAGTCTTGTTGGCCCACTCCTCTTTGTGATATTTATCAATGACCTCCCTGATGCCATTCACGAGCATACTAACACCGTACAATTTTAGCAGGGAAACGTTTGAATACCTGGAGCCATGAATCAAATTTGAAGTTGAACGCATCCAAATGCAAAGTGTTAACAGTCACGTGAAGGAAAACATCTGTAACTCACGACTATCACCTTGGCGATGTAATTTTACAATGTGTTCAGGAAGAAAAAGATTTTGGCGTTACTATCTCTAGCAATCTATCGTGGGACTTGCACGTTACGTGAAATATACTTAAGGCCAATAGAATGCTGGGTCTCCTAAAGAGATCTTGTCCTCTTATCACCGACATTAAAGTCAGGAGGACTCATTATCTAGACCGTGTGAAATCACAGCTCTCCTATTCGACAGTGGTATGGTCTCCTGCTAGTGTCAATCTAAGAACGATCTTGGGAAGGGTCCAGAGGCGCGCAACTCGCTGGATACTAAGAACTAGAATTGGCAAGTTGTCCTATAAACAACGACTGCTGACGCTTGCTCTAGTACCACTAACTTATGACAGAGAACTTAGAGATCTTGTTTTTCTCGATAATGGTGTCTTTGGATATACCAACCTAAATATCGGACAATATGCTACTTTTATCACACATGGCCAATCTTGCTCGTACTAAAAACTGCTTACTGTAAAACCGAGACTTTCCAGGCCTCTTTTTTCAATAGACAGGTAAAACCCTGGAATTTTATCTGTAATGTAGCCTATTACGACAAGTGTTTTAGTCTAAGTTCGTTTAAAAAGTTTTTGCGTGCCGCTTATTTTACTTTACTGGACACTACTTATAATTTTGACATGCCCTGCACATGGTGCCTCTCATGTAACTGCCCTTGCTACCGTTCTTAATTTTATTTGACTGATTTCACTTGTTCCTTACTGTGCACTATTAGTTATTAATTAGATTTATTGTAATTCCACTAAATTTTATATCTCTTTTTAGATTTTTAATTAGATTTCAGGGTTGCGCCTCGCATGGGATACTTTCCCCGTTCGCGCAATCCTTTTTGGTCGTTTATTTATTCTTATCGATTTACTATTTGTACATATTTACATACTGTTTATGAGACTAATAAAGTTGGTAGACACAATAAGCGAGGAGGTTCAATTACCACAATTATTGTATTATTATTGTATTGGACAAGTTTTGCTTGCATGTCATTTCTAAAACCTCGCATTTGTAACCACAGAATCTGTCCGACCGTAATCAGGTGGAGGTGGATCTTTGCCATTATCATCACCAAAATCTGGACCTCTCCCACTTCGAAACTCAAATCCCTCATCACTTCCACTCCTTGTGCCAGCTGGTGTTTGCATACTTCCACTATCATGTACTGTGTCCTGATCGTTTCCACCTGCATCAGTTGATCCCTGGTCATTTTCAGCTACTGGCTGGTAATGGGTTCAAGGTACTTTCATCACTAGATCTGCTGACGGCTGGGTTACCTCCTATAGGTGTTAAATTCTGGGTAAAATAGAAATAGCAGTAATGTTTGTTATTTGGCTTGGTACGTGTTGGTGGACATGTATTTCCTGCCATATAAATACGAATGAATAGATGAACGATCAAAAGTAAGGCAGGTTTTGGAATCCCATGCCTCTTCCTCGATCCTACTTTTGATAATAAGCAGCAGTACCTCTTCTGCTATCATCGTTGCAAGGTACTCCTGGCAAAAGCGACTACCTCTGCTAACAGAAGAACCTCACTTCCTATGATTTTTCTGCAAGTTGTGCATTGAAATGAACAAATCATTAATTAGAACAGTAATTTTATTGCAGTGTGCAAGGTACCTACCAAAAAATGGTAACAAACCTTACTGAAAGTGCCTATTTAGCCTTTAGAGTTTTTCTGCTTTTTTGGCTTCTACATGGACAAAACAGCATTAACTTCTCAAATCAAATTTTAAAAGGCTTATGCAAAATTAATGTGCTGTTATGTAATTATATAATAATAATTTATTCGAATCGTAATAACAATAATAATAATAATAATCTTTTAATAGTAATAATTAACAATTATTCCCCGAAGTGATTATCGGTGAAAATTCACCCATAATCACTGAGCCTGAGGCGAATAATTGTTTTAGTATAAATACACAGGTGATTATTTCAAAAAAGCGAAAAAACAGAAACATTTCAAAGCGAAAATATTTTATTTCCTCCTCGAAAGCACAGGTCACGTTGTTACATGAAAGTTGTGCTGTGAAGCCAGGTAAATTTGCAAAGTTTCTCATTTCATTCATAACTGACAAACAAACTGTGTCGGATTGCAAAAGATGTGTAAAGTCTGAAAATTTTCCCACATTTTGCACAGAAAAAGTGAATGTGAGTTCGCCAAGTTAATGTTAAAATTGAATGAGCAATTATTGAAAGAACCAGAAGGTAAAATGGCGCCAGGATTACAACCATTTTCGATAAGAAAATTCTCTTGTTGAGAACTGAGGTAGCTCTGTCTTGGGGCTGAAGCATCGCCAGAGCCGACGGCTGGAGCCGTAATTGCCTGTCGTGAGTCTTGAGTTGGATCTGTGATATCAAGTTGCTGTTTTTCCTTGCCCTCGATAAAGGAAGAGAGGGTCGAAGACATATCTTTGAACTGGTCAAGTGTTGGTCTTTCACAGTAGCTCTGGATGCTTGTGTCACTTCGGTGACCTGTGACCGCTTTAATTCTACGGGTGTCAATGTTGTTGGATGACAGAACTGTGACAGTGGTTGCTCTCATCAAGTGGTTGGTTAAATATGGTGAAATTCCAGCTCTGGTGGTCATGTTTCTCAACATATTCTCGAGGGTGTTGTGGCCAAGCTTACAGGTGGAATACCAAACTGTACAAGTATCCGAACTGAATTTGGCACTTAAATCTCTTGGCTTTTGGAAGAAAGCTTCGTTTTCAGGATTCAGGTGTGACAGGTATACCTTGATAAGCTCAACTGGACATCTTTCCATACCTGGTTTTGAAAAAATCTTCCCGTCTGAATGATCTTCTGTCGCTTCAAGGCCCCCAGTGTGGTTCTTCATTGTTAGGACCGTTCCCGGCTCATTTCTGTTCAATTGGAAGTATTCTTCGCCATTGGTGGTCTTTATTACTTGAAGCATTGACCTTTTCATCAGAGCTTGATTCTCTCTGCCTCCTTTTCCAAAGTACAGGGAAATGAAAAACCAAGCGGTTTGAAGTAAGGCAGGAGGGTCATTTGTTGTTGACATAGCAAGTTCGCCTTTCTCGTACAGCTTTTGGACGACCTCTCTTGTTAATGGCGCTTTGTGAACTGTTGCCAATATTTTGTCTGAACTTGACAGATGTTTAAGATAAGCATTCAGTGTTTTATTGGCCTCGTGAAACTCTGTGTTGCTGCAAATACTGAATTGCTTGTTGTACAGAGGTGACTTCAAATGCCGGTAATTGCAGCTCGGATCGAGAGTAAACTTGTTTTTTTTTTAATAACTTCCGTCTCCTTTCCTCGCTGACACATAGAATTTTGACAAGCATTTGTTTAACTCGGTGACTTCCATATTTTTAAACTCTGTTGTAAACTCGCTTTGATGTTTAAACCATTCTGAGAAAAAAATGTTGAAAATGTAAACAGTTTGTTGTCAGAACTTTGTAACTTTGAACATTATCGGTCGACTCTCACTTGATTGAGAAAACATGAAAATTTACTTTTTATACCTTTGAATAGCTTAACACCAAATTTGGTAGCCTCTTTGGTCGATTTAGGGACAGCGTTTTCTTTAAAATTTGCAATTTCATCTTCACTTACAGTGGCAAAACGAGTACTGGCAGCCATTTTGTTCGTTGAGGTGATTATCGGCTGATAATTCGAGATAGCGAGCCAATGAGAGTGCACGATTTTGTATAATCACCTGCGTATTTATACTAAAGACTTTTATTTGGTAATAAAATGAAAAATATTTACAAATGCACTAAAATTTATCCCATTATAATTTGTTTACCTTTA
>JALIRR010008697.1:5000-17779 GCA_023091755.1 Montipora sp. Colony 1 RG-2022
TATATTAGCACCAGGATCCTGCTCAATGACAGACCAAAGTGTTTTCATTACTTCCCAGCATTGTTTTAAATGCGTTGATCATCCATTTCATCGTTGATATGGCGCTATGCAAACGAGCCTGGTCGTATTCAGTCCACAAATGGTCACATTGATCAAACGCCGCCGGCGAACTACTGCTGGTTACGCCCGTGGAGTACTTTTAACTTCTATCATTTTGCCTCTTACAGAAAATAATACTTGTGCAGATAGAAATCGCATTGAAATTGCACTAGTACATTGTGCAACTGCCAAGCCGGAGGCAAAACGCTTCCATAAAAACAAAATCTTGACATGCTTTTTGGAGAAACGGCTTCATCAGTAATACTGTATGTCCGAAAATTTCAGGCATCGTTTTTAATATTGTCATCAGGGAACAAATATTGTAAGTCTGCCGCAGTAAGCGCTTCCCCAGCAATGAGTTTGATGAAAAACCATTAACACGCAAGGTAAATAACGTTTTGAATATGCATGTTAAGTGACCAATTGGAACGAAATTAATTCTGAAGTTTGACAATTTTGTATTTTACTCAACTTTCTAAAAGTGTCATTTTCTTTCATCAAAACTAAACCTCATACCTTAAAATAGGGGTTGTTGCAAGCAGAAGGTGCCTATATTGAAGACTGTACAGAGTTCTTTTAACTAATGCATCACCCATACATCCATAATATCACTGATGATGAATGACAATGAAGGACTCAAAGTAGAATTAATTTTCCATCATTAATGGCGATTTCTATTGAAAGCACAACACCTGCTAGCCTTAACTACAGAAAACCTGTTCAGTAGTCAGTACGCCGCGCAAGGCTGTTTGAAACCCTACTACACAGGTGAGTAATAACCGTCTAGGCTCCAGTTAAAACATCGGGGAACGCCGGTAAATGATTGCCAGATTACACCACAATTACTGACAATAGTCAGATAGGATGTAAACAGAGTCAAAGAAAGACATAAATCTGTGAAAAGCTGCATAGGGAAGGATGTTTACATCATACTGAACTTCTCAATGTTGAAGGAAACTGAGGACACACGAAGAGGTACTGTTGTTAGATAATATAACCTTGCTGTCTTAGTTATTAATCACAACCCTTAGTGCTTGTTAAAAGGCTACCAAGTACAACGTCGGACTAAAATACGACGATACTCACAACTTTTCCCATCCTCGATACAAAGGGAACCCAGTAATACACCAAATCGTTAATTAAGACTTAACTGACAACTTAAAAAGGACACACAACGTACAACCACTCAACTTCATCTCACGTTACGGAAATACTCAAAATCGGTCATTTTTTTAATGATATGAGAGCTTTCTCAGGAATCGCATCATCATCATTCAATTACATTTCAACTCATTTAATGTATAGAAAAAAAGGCAGAGGCGTTTGCATCAACATCTTATTGCTGCAAGCGATGAGAGCAGCGACACTAATCTTGACATGCGCGCTACTTTCGACGAGAATCTCAATGCTTCGGTATGTAGGTGTGTATGTATTTATGTATGCTGGGTGATGATCGTGAGTTGGAGAAGTGAGTTTCAACAATGCATCATGGGATGATATTGCTAATAGGCTGCCAAAATAAGTTGTATTTACAGTGCAGAATCCAGTACTTCATGTTTGTGGGAATATTCATCAAGTTCACGAAATGTTTAGTGAGACTTCTCTGGGATGACAATGTTCGTTTATGAGTTTTTCAGCTTTGTTAAGTGCTCAAGTCCACCCCGTTCGACAATGGAGAGTTTGATCTTCGATGATATACTTATCGAAGGCGATAGGATGTCTTTAAATGCTCTCGAAAATGGTGAAAAACCTGTTGCTAAAACCATATCACTAAATCATCTTCCCGATCAAGTTTGTTGACCTTTACATCATCCCAGTACTCTACAAAATCAGTGTCTATTGTGGACAACGGCAGTTCGTTTTATTGTTATTGATCTGTTCTAGTTATTTGTTCTATATTTTATATTTCTGATAATCTGTTTTACATATATGTTGAGCCATTACAATCACTATTGATATGTTAAATACTACATACCATTTTTATAGACAAGTTTTGTGTCCAAAATAGCCCATCGTTGTCATTTTACCTGTCGTTTATAGCTATTCGCGATCGTTTTGTTGTTATTGTTTTCTTTTTGTTATTTCTTCTTATTTATATTTCTGATAATCTATTTTATAGATTTTCAACTTTACAACAGTAACTACAACTGACACCTGTTCTTGTTACTTGCTTACCAAGTTAAGATTAATCCCCAAAGCTATGATCCTTATTGTGCAAATAGAGAAATCACTTTTCATGACAATATGAATACTTTTCTCCATTGCATAAACAAAACAATAAATTTTCTCAAAATTATCGAGCAGTTTTCATTAACTCGTGACATACACTTCAACTTATTGACACTATTTCACTATACCTCCTTTGCCTTCTTTTCTAGTATTTTTGACGACTCACAGACGTCCTTTGCTACAATTACTATCACAAATTAAAGTGCCCCTGTGACTAAAAACTATGTTAACCAAACACTAATCGACCAAAGTTTTAAGCCTTGATTTCATAAAAACACACCTGCTTATTTTACTGGAATTTTCCTATTTAATGGTCCGCCATTACGAACTTTAAGTTCTTGAGAGAGAGCTGGATCGAGGAGAAAATATATAGTTAAACGAGACTTTCCTGAAGTCAAAGTTTGACTGAAATTCTATGTAGCCATTGGTCTGGAGCTAAGGAGTCACTTGGAACTTAAAAGCATCATGCTTATGAGCAAGTACGAGGCAATAAATCAAACATTTAATGATCACAATGTGAACAGGAGAGTAACTGCAAAAACACGTGACAACAAAAAAAGTGAAGAGGCACAATGATAAATAACAAACTAGAATCTATGACATTGTTGTGTGCTTACTAGTACAATAAATAGCTCACGGAATGTGATTAGTGGCAATCAGTAGCTCATCACCAAAGTTCCTCCCTAGATGTATAACTGGCTTGTTATAGTGGTTGCATTTAAGATTGTGTGTACTGGAACATTCTTACTAAAGGCGGCAGACGCAGAAGCTGCCCTCGTGCTATGAGCGCTGAAGAGCTAAATATCGATGCCTAACTTGGTCATAACAGCTCTCAACCAACGCCCAATAGTGTCAATGTATGCCGCCTTATTAGGCTTATTGTAGGTAATCATAGTCCCCCCTCAGGGTAGAGGGAAGTAAACCTTAAGCTGTGTCACTATGCATAGATCATTAGAGCGTGTGTACTCACGAAACTCTACTGTAGTTGTATGTTTGCCTGGTCGAGTCGTTTTTAAAGAACCTGTTATCTGAAAGGTGCATTTGGCATCTGTTAGGGTCATAAATTTTACCGAAAGTGTTTTAAGAGTTTGTAGAGGTTGACTATTGAGTAAAGCAAGTAGTATTGTAACTTTCAGGTTCAAGTCCTTACGTTTGGGAGTAGAGCCAATTTGCAATTCTCTAACATGTTGAGAACAAGTGAGATATCCCAGATCTCCTTATAATGTGGGAGCGCCGGTCGTAGCGCCAAGACTCCCTTCAACAAACGCGTTACTAAGGGGTGGTTTCCAAACGTTTGACCTCCCGGAAGGGTGATAATTGAGTTAAGGCACTCTTGGCAGTATTGATACAGCTATAGCCAATTCCATTGGCAAACAGTTCATCTAGAGAGTTTACGCCCTCTTGGATAGATGAATGAAGGGGATCAATGTTCTTTCTACCACAGAATAATTCCCATGTTTTGAGAAAGGGTCGGTACTGTTTAGCAGTTCCATTACGCCAGGACTTGGTGATGATTTCAGAAGCTTCCTTCGAAAGTCCCTCGCAAGTGAGGAGTCTCCCGACAAGTGGCAAGGAATTAGTTCCAGCTGTGGGTAGAGAGGATGTAATATCTCTGGGCTTTTGGGAAGGTACAACGTGTTCTTGGTGTTCGGCAGAAGGAGTGGGCTGCTGGCTACCATTGGGCTACCACTTGGGCATCACAATAAGGCCTGTTGATCCCTCCTGTTGAATTTCCTGTGGCACTCTAGGAAGAAGACAAAATAGAGGGAAGGCATAAGACATTTGGCATTTCCAAGACATGTGGAAAGCATTAACTGCGATGTAATATCTCTGGGCTTTTGGGAAGGTACAACGTGTTCTTGGTGTTCGGCAGAAGTATTGGGCTGCTGGCTACCATTCTCATCAACTCTGGCCACCAAACCTGTGTGGGCCACTTGGGCATCACAATAAGGCCTGTTGATCCCTCCTGTTGAATCTCCTGTAGCGCTCTAGGAAGAAGACAAAATGGAGGGAATGCATAAGACATTTGGCATTTCCAAGACATGTGGAAAGCATTAACTGCGATGGCCCCTGGGTCAGGGTGGTAAGATACCTAATGAAGCTGGAAGTTTAAAAAAAGTCAATGCTTTGGCAAGCACCAAGTTTGTGGACAGACTCACGAAAAGTTTTGGGGTTTAGAGTCCACTCCAACTGAGGTTGAGACATTCGTGACTGTCTATCTGCCTCAACATTACTGACACCTGGAATGTGTGCAGCTGTAACCCACTTGTTGAGAGAGAAGCACCACAACCGAATTTGTTTGGCAAGTGCATTCCTGTCAGGGAGCCATGGCAGTAGTGTTGTCAGTCATTATTATCTTAACATGTCTACCGGCAATCTTCTTGACAAACACTTTGAGGGCTAAAAATATTGCAACAAGCTCTAAGTAGATAATGTGGAGGTTAGCTTCTGAATCAGTCCAGAGTCCTCCTGTGCTCACACCGTGTGAAGACCCCCAACCCTTTGTTGATGCATCACTGGTAAGGAAAAAGAAAGGAAATGAACCTTATTTAAGTGTCTAGTCGTTCTAGCGCTGGAGCACTAATTGGGGGCACTGTAAACTGAAATTAACAAGTAACGCAAAGCAAGTGAAATGTTGGTTTTTGCGGAGAGGAGAAACCGCAGCTCCCGGAAAAAAAACCTCTCGGTGCAGAGTAGAGAACCAACAAACTCAACCAACATATGACGCCGATTCTGAACCCGGGCCACATTGGTGGGAGGCGAGTGCTCTCACCACTGCGCCATCCTGCACCCCCAAGCTCTGGTTTCCCATGATAAACACCACTTTATCTCAGCACGAGACTCTTCAGAACGGGACATGGTTAAGTCAAAATTGGCCTTATAATGTTTCAGTGCTAGCGTCTTCTCCCTTTCGAGATGTCAAAAATAGAGGGATCCTTCCATGACCCCTGGGAAGCTAGCTAAATATTGGTTGCATTTGTTCTTTCTCCATAGAAAGCATCTGTTGGATTCAAAGGTTGGAAAACGTTTGGAAATCTCTGAGTTTTTCTTAGTTGACATTCATATACCTTGTATCCACCAGACTTTATCATTTTGCGTTTTCCATTCTTCTTGGTTTGCTCAAGCTGAAGCGTTGTTCGCAGCTCAAAATGTCACACAAGACAAAACGAAATTTGGCCATGTTGTTCGTGTTCTACCAGCCCCATACGCCTCAGAGGAATGTGACATCATTTTGTGGCCGCTAGAACAACCTTATAAAGTCCCCCGACCACCGGTTTATCAGGTTCAGAAAGAAAATGGCCCCGAAATTACAACCATACAGTCCGAACTACTGAAGATCGGCAAAATGCTGCAGTCGCAATCCCGATCTACGCACAAGCAACGACCGTCTCCCTCCCCGTCTGGCATTTGTTGGTACCACGAGCGCTTCGGTTCTAATGCAAAGAAGTGCCCCGAGTCTTGCAAGTTTCGGGAAACTCGACCGCCAGTGGGGGACGCAGTCCACACGACTGGCAGCTCTCGACTCCTGCACGTTTTTGATAAGAACTCCAAACTGCATTTCTTAATTGACACTGATGCGGAAATAAGTGTATTTTCCGCCGGACGAGCGGACCGCTTTCACAAAAGCGACGTCACATTACGTGCTGTGAATTATTCTACTATTAATACTTACGGCTTTTGACAGTTTACTCTCGATTTCGGGTTCCCACGCCCTCTTACTTGGCGATTTGTCGTTGCTGGTGTTAATCAACCTATTGTTGGTGCCGACTTTCTGTTACGGCACAAATTGTTGGTGGACCTGGAGAAAAGGCGATTGCTTGACACTCGGAATGGAACATGGGAATCGTACGTCCTTCCTCTAAAACATGGGCTTCTCCGATTCACATGGTTCCCAAAGGCACCGGTGAATGTTGCCCCTAGCATGTGGAGACTACCGCCCGTTGAAAATTACTACCACACCGGATCACTAAACTTTTCCACACATCCAGGATTTCTTGCCAACTCAACTGGCACAACCATCTTCTCCAGGATCGATTTGATGTGCGCCTACCACCAGATCCCTGTTAGTGCGGATGACATCGCAAAGACGGTCATTACCATCCCATTTGGTCTATATGAATTCTGCAGCGTGCCCTTTGGCTTAAGGAATGAAGCTCAAACGTTTCAGCGTTTTATTGATGACGTTTGTTGCGATCTCGACTTTGTTTTTGTCTACCTGGATGACATTTTGATTACTAGCTCCTCCCTAACCGAACGCCTTCAGCATCTTTGAACCCTGTTTGGACGTTTATCAAGCCATGGGCTAGTCGTCCACCAGCAAAATGTGAGTTTGGAAAGCCTGAAGGGAATTTCTTGAGCCATACCATTAACGATCATGGCATCCGACCCCATCTGACTGGTGTTGAGGCAGTTCGCACCTTCCCTGTTCCCCAGGACACGAAAACCACAGCACTAGTTTGTTTGCCTTATCAACTACTACCACCGCTTTGTTCTCAGGTGTGCTGCGATGTTACAGCCTCTACATCAGGCCCTAGCAGCCGACGGTTTCACCTGGATCCCCTCTGGTCAAGAAGCCTTCGACGCAGCTAAACGTACGTTGTCAGAAGCTGTGATGCTGGTACACCCTCACCCCAACGAAGCTACGTGCATGACCACGGATGCATGTAATGTTGCCGTACTTGAGCAGTTCATTGAAGGACAATGGAAGCCTATCTCCTTCGTTTCAAAGAAGTTGTCCTCTGCAGAACTTAACTAAAGTGCATTTCATCGTGAACGTTTGGCCGCTTACCTCGCAGTCCTTCGTTTCCAATACTTTGTTGAGGGCCAAGAATTCCATATTAACACAGATCACAAGCCCATTACCTTCGCGCTTCAAGGTACCACTGAACGGCGATCACCACGGCAGGCCCGACACCTAGCTTTCATCTCAGACTTAACGAATGATATGCGCCACATAGAAGGTCTCGCTAATCCTGTCGCTGATGCACTATCCCGAAAAGGCCTTTCTGTTGCGCAAAGCCAAGACCAAGACCTTAAGAGCCTCTTCACTTCTCCAACTTCCTTGCAGCTGAAACAGGAACCTACTCCACATTCCAACAATGCACCGTGCCGTATTTGACAACCGCCACTCCTTGTCACACCAAGGTATTAAGGCCTCTCGTTGCCTGGTCTCTGAACTGTATGTCTGGCCAAACATGAAACGCGACATTGCCACCTGTACCCGAACTTGTCATGCCTGTCAGCAGGCGAAAGTCTACCGAAAAAATCAAAGCTCCGCTGGAAACCTTTCCAGCACCTTACTTCCCCTTCAACAGCATTCATGTCGACATTCTTGGTCCCTTACCTTCTTTAAGGAGCAAGGATGGCATAGTCAGTTAGTGTGCGGCCTTGGTGCAGGAGGTCCTGAGTTCGATTCCCGGATCTCGCATCCTTGTTTCGACTTCTTTGCTTTCTGCGTAGCTAAACAGCTTTAAATACCCGTAAAAAGGAGCACTCATGGAGAGGGGGAGTAAAATGAGCGCATCTTCGACCTCAGGTTTATCAGTTGAGTTACTGTTACGAGTTATCGACGTTACTTTACTTTTCCAAGGGCAACCCTTACTTGTCCACCTGCATTGATCGGTATACCCGCTGGCCGGAGGCCATTCCAATGCCTGATGCCACGGCTGAGTCCTGCACTTCAGCCCTCCTTTCCGGATGGGTCTCGCGCTTCGGTGTGCCAAGAACGATCACCTCCGACAGGGGACCGTAGTTTGAATCCGAACTTTGGAATTCCCTTATGACTCCCTTAGGCGGCTTCAATGGTTGCCAATTAAGTATAGAGTACAATATAAGATTTCGCTACTAATTTTTAAGGCGTGGCATGGATTTGCGCCAACGTAGGACCTGATTAATGCTAAACTTGTTACTAGGTATAGTTTGAGATCTGATTCTGGAAATTTTCTGCAAGTTCCACGTGTAAGGTGTAAGACCTTAGGCGAACGCGCATTTGCGCAGGTCCTACTGTTTGGAATGCTCTCCCATTAAAACTTAGAACAGGAGATAGTATGAACATTTTTGAAAAAAGGACTTAAGACCTACCTTTTTAGGAAAGCGTTTTATTAGGATATTTGTATTTTATTGGTATTATATTTTATTATATTTTAATTTGGTTGTATTTAATTACAGATAGTTATATACGATTGTATTATTATTTTTAGATTATAAAGCGCTTTAGAATATTTCAATAATTATGGCGCTATATAAGATTAATAAACCATTATGTTATTATGATTTGTTAGTTGTGTTCCGGAGAGAATAAAAGTCTTGTGCTTCGCTCCGTTTCTCCTTCTCGAAAATTGTGACACCTCCATGTATGGCAGTACTACATCTGATTATTTTGGTATATCTCCTCCTGACGTCCAAACGTATCTCAATAACCAGACTATTCAAGAGCATTTCAGTTAGAAAAGATTTATTTTTGCAACATGTTTCTATCAGTAATTTTTTATTATATTGAACTGAAAATATGACCAACATTAAATTCAAATGTTAAATTACAAATTACGTGTCACCCTTTGAAACAATGAGTGGTAGTCATTTTATATACCCCATGTACAACAACATATTAAATGTTAGTAAAAACTGTCAGTCATTTCTTATTTAATTTTGTGACTTTTTCACTCGCATCCCAACTATAATTTTTGTTTCACCAGGTTGAGTAAAATCACTCTTAACAGTTTTGATGGCACCAAACAATTGGGAAGCCTGAAATAATAACTATGGTGAACAGTTAATGTTCCATTGAAGCCAACAATACTTTCACCATATAAAGTTGCAAGTTGATTTCTTTTTCCTGGAGGTCTATTGTTTCTCTTTTGTCTCTGCAGCTAGGGCTTTTTCCTTGTACTGCAGCTCTTGTTCTCTGAAGTTTGACACAGCTTCATTATTCTCTTTTAGAAATGTCACTACATCTGATCTTCTGGTTCTTGTTTTTACCGTAGAAAGGAAGGAAGGAACAAATAATTTACTGACTAAATCAATGAAAATTAAGTTCTGACATAAAATTAACTTCTTACGTAAAAATAGTTTAAAAATCAAAAATTTAATAAAACGTTTCGATCAAAGACCTTCTTCGGTTATCACAACTTTTGAATAAAAACGGTATTGAAATAAGAGTTATTTAATAAACGAAAGCAGAAGTGCTATAAATGTTTCATTTTTTAATAAAGAGCTAAATATTTCAAATTCAAACCTTCCAACTCAAATAACAGCAGCTTACAAGAAGTATGTAGAAGAGTCACATGTTAGTAAAACTCATCTTGACACTAATGTATTTCAATACTTCTTGGATGATGATATTTATGAGATATAGCAAAATCAATGTATATCAAAATAGTCCACATAGTTATGATAAAAATGTGATTAATATTGTGGACTGGTAAATCTGATAATAATTGTCGAGAAAGAATAACCTATTTACCTTGTGGACTGCTAATTAAAAAAATTTACCGCTTGAGTTGAATGGATAATAGATAATAAGGATGTATGGGACAAAACTAGACTTTGGTTTGCCGTTAATGTAACAAATGCAATTTCAACAACTGTTAAGAAACAACATGGTAATATTTATTATACAAGATCTACCCCACGAGGTTCTTCACAATTGCCTATTTTTAATGTTATTTATGGTGTTGAAGGATTTGAAAATGACGTCATATCAGATGTCTATGATTATCACAATGCTTATGTAGCGTCAAAAGCAGAGTTTAAATTAAATGTTGATATGAATAATCAACCATTCAAAAATTCATTCCAACGTTTAAAGCAAAAGATAACTCGCACACATCTTACATTCCTGATGGAGGCACTATAACAAAGGTTTTTACACATTATTTTTATTCTCCTGTAAGACGATTAACTCTATAAATACTAGTGATATTAAAGGTTATAAAAAGGGAATTGAAATGAGCAAATATGCTTACAAAACACACACATGACAAACTGTTAGTCGATTTAAGAGCTTCTCTAAGAAGTGGAGAATTCAATCAGATTCAATTTATTTTTTAACTGAAAGTTATAGATGAAAATATTATTGATCTTTAACCTCTTTCGTATAAAAATTCAAGTAAACTATATTTTTTGAGAATCACTTATTAATAATTTTAGGAACGTCATCCTTTATTAACTCATAAACTTGCTTCCACCAAGTTTCACAAGTGTTAATGTTGTCTTTGATTTTGAAAGTGGAATAAATTCATATTCCATAGCAAAATTCTAAATATCTGCCTTAAAATGAATTCAATATTAATTACACGTTTGTGGTCTTTGTTAACCTATGGTAATACTTCATTAATTAAAGCGAATATTCTCAGTATTTTTCTCTTTCATTAATTTGTTTGTTAATTTTTACTTCTAAATTATTGATAATATTTAAAATATGATACTTATATTTATTTTCATGAAAATTCATGTAAAGAGCAAGTAAATCGTAAGCTATGAACACTACCACAAATCTTACAAACATTCCTATTCACAAAAAGCAATTCACAAAAAGCATACCCCATATTTTTCAATTAATGAACATTTACAAACCAGTCAAACTTTCTGAGTAATATTTCCTCACAAAACAAACTTTACTTACAAATTTTGCTTACAAATTTTGGTGAAAGATGCATCATCCACTTTCTGATTGGTTAAAATTGTCACGCTACAGTGCCTTTTTCACCGCGCACCGGTGGCTCAGCTGGTTGAGCACCGGGCTGTCACGCGGGAGGTGGTGAGTTCAACTCCGGCCGGACCAACATTGAGGGTCTTTAAATAACTGAGGAGAAAGTCCTGCCTTTGTAACGACATCTGCGAATGGCTAGATCTTTAAGTCTTCTCGGATAAGGACTATAAGCCGTAGGTCCCGTCTCATAACCCTTGGGTATAAATTCTGTGGGACTTAAAAGAACCCACACACTATTCGAGAAGAGTAGAGGATGGAGTTCCCGGTGTTGTGGTCTGATCTATGCATATAGGGGTTAGGTGTCAATTGGGACGAAAGTTCTGTTCCTCTCCCTTACCACTCCATGAATTGTGGCAAATAGATTAAATTAATTAATTTAATTAATTAAATTCCTGTTTCATTTGAATGTGAATATTTACACATGCACACTCCAATTATAACAAACATATAGTTTTTCCAAAAAAATATTACCATATAGTTGGCCTTATAGTGAAAATTGGCCTAAAACATTAAGCCCAAAAAAAGCACATTTCCAAAAATGGGCCAAAAAATTGAAGCCTAAAATTTTAGTAGTAATGTATCGCATATTACTACTCGCGTTGCCATCCAAAAACAGTCAAAGAAAGGTGCCTGCCAGGTGGTCAACTTTGCCTCTAAACAATTGCCTCTATTTTGCTTTTGTCACTGCGTTCCACTCAGCAGTTAAACAGATATTGACGGAACAATGGATCCTTATAAAAATTTGTCCAGGGCGATCTACCTAAAACCTCCGATAATATCATACAAAAAAGGGAAATCTCTTAAAAAGACATGCTCGTCAGGACAAAAATATAATCATGTAAACGAAAATCTCAAATGCACTAATTATCACGGTATTATTATTGTTGTTATTAGGGACTTTAAGCAAATCGCTACGGCTGGCGCTAATACGGCTGCCGGAAGTAAATTTCCCCCAAAAATGAGACACTGCGCATGTACGTTAATGTACGTCGGTCGCATCCAGCCGTAGTGTGAAATCTGACTACGTGAATCGGGATGCTTTGCCGTGGTGGCTACTACGTCGGGTTTATTTCGCTTCTAGATCTATGGCCTTTTTCAACGGACATCTCGGCATTTTAAGAATTCCATTGCATGCTATATCCTTTAAATTCAATTTAAGACAAGGATTGTGTCAAGGTTGCCTCTCATAAGCTTGTAAATCCGTATCATGAACTTACGATAAGTTTTGGCAGAGGCGTTGGAATGGCGAAGTGAGTCAAGTGAAATATTCGTGTTCAGCACAAGGTTGTTTTTCTTCGGTTACGTTTGCTTTGAGGATTTAGTGAAGATGTTTTATATCTGGATACCATACGATGCTATTTTTCTTTTTTGAGTATTGATATATAGAGAATACTTCATGAAAGTGCGGGCGTACAGTATTTACGCACGAGTTGTTGACGTATCAGAAATCGAACGACTGAGCGCAGCGAACGAGTGAGATTTCTGTTAAAAAAGCCAACGAGTGCGTAAATAGTGTACAAAGCACTTTACATGCGGTATTGTGTTTATTATATACATGCTGAGATTTAAAGTCTTGTTAATGACAAACCAAGACAAGACTCTGTTACACGACTTCAAGTCAAAAATTCATGCAAAGATTATAACATAGGCTTAAATTTGTGCCGGAAATTTGACATTAAAGCAAGCAAAGAATGTGAAAATAGTATTTCAAATGTCCCTCGATACTTGAAACAAGGCACCT
>JALIRR010008698.1:0-12500 GCA_023091755.1 Montipora sp. Colony 1 RG-2022
CGGAGAGCCTCTATGTGAGGCTTTCAAGCCTCAACTTAAAGAAAGTGTCCATTCGTGTCGAACAGTAATATCGTAGTTTAAAAAAAAAGACACTCTGGTCATTTTACCAAGCGGTTTCGCACCAGCTGACCCCATCGCACCACATCGGTCATTTTTACTTCCGGTTCACGACTTTATTGTTCGCAAACTAATCAATGAAAAATTTGAATTTCCTTTGTCTCTAGAGCCCTTCGTTTTCTCATGCGAGGGCCCTGCCAGCTAGCAGAGGAACGATGGGATCTGGGAACAAGAATGGGGCTAAATCTGAAAGGTAGAGTCTGGTTTCTTGTTCTTAGTTCCTCGCAATCAAAGTGTTGGCTCATTCGTAAAATAAACCCATCTTTGAAAACACCCTTTACAGGAAAATATCGACATTTTACTGCGTATATATGCCCCTGGTCATTGCCACCTAGCAAAATAGCATGTACCATACCTCCTGGTAAATCAGCAAAATACTTGGCCTTCATATGTCTGATGCCATCTGATGTAAAAAATAGCTCTTCAAGGCCATTTTTTAAAAAAAGCTGAAATAACAAACATAATATTCAATACCCGTAAAAAGATGATTTGCTGACATTACGGTGCACATCATCAAAAATAAGCAAAGCGTTGGAAACAACTTAAAATGCAAGCCCCGGTGCATTTCGTGAGTTGAGCCAGTACTTAGGCAAGGGCATTTGGCAGGAGTTTAAGAATCAATAATGGTGAGTGTACTGTAGGCAAAACGAAAATTTCCGATTTCCTGGAGTCATTACTGCAAATGCTGCTTCATTAGTTATATCCTCTGCATCCCAGGAGAAGGGCTGGACTAATATTGTGGTTAACTGCTGCATACAATATAGCTTTCATTTTCAATACTCACGTTTTTGAGATGCAACATATACAAAGCACTAAGGTTTGGACCGAAGCTGCCATATTCGTTTTCCACTTGAAAGGCTATGATAGGACCCCCATGAGAAAACTGAAACAAATTAAAAGAGCCATTCAATCAATGGCCCACTTTGACATAATCAATTACTTCTTAGACGGACGCCATTCTGTGCTTGGCAGGTGTTCTTACAAGGGGAAGAACGGAAGGTGAATTTGATGCAAAAAAGTCCACGGGCCTTGAAATGGGTTGAAAGAAACGACCTAAACAAAGCGGCAATACACTTATTCCAAAGTGGCCGCCAGTTTAGTATTCTTTTGTTTAATTCAAAATTGGCCCTTTTCGCCTTGTTCAAGGTTAAATATTCTTTCAATTCTTACGTTTGAAAGCGAGGCCAAAGGGTCAATATGCAAGGAAACAAAAGAACAAATTAGTGGCCATTTTGGAATAAGGTTTTAAGCTTGGATAACGAACCAGGTATTAGCCATCAAAAGCGCTAATGATCTCATTCTTTGATTCCACCTGACGTCACGGCTGCCATGTTGGTGCAGGAAAGAACAATAGCGAAAAAGTCTTTTGGGAATTTGACTCTATTATTATGCAAAACTTGAGGGGCCATTTTCTATTGTTTTGGCACCAAAATGGCCGTCTTATCACGTGAGTCCAGTCAAAGAGTGCATTCCCTTGTAAAATTTCAATTTTCAAAGCAACATTGCTTAGAGATTATACGGTTCATTGCATTCAAATTTCAGACATTAAGGAGGCTCGAAAGGGTTTCAACTCTTAGAAGACACTCTTTTTAGATCGAATGACGCTACAACAATGTATCACGTAACAGCAATGTTATGGTACCATATGAAACACCGATTATTTCAAAAGAAGATGTGATCATTATTGTAATGTAAGAAGTTACCTTGGCAATGGGAAGGCCCAGCTAAAACACCCTATATTTTGGATTTAGCTGCTCGTATCTCAAAAACGATCTCGCTGATCCCCCTTTTTTTGGTTGAAAAGTGATTAGAAGGCCACGATGAAACTTAAGGCAAAGTTTAAAAAAATTCTGTCAAGCAGATTCAGAGCCACCTCAAAAAACTCGCAGAATTAAGGTGGCTCTGAATCCACTGGACAGAATTTTTTCTGTCTTTACAGAAAGCTTCATCTTGCCCTTCTGATTACTTTTCAGAAATAAAAAATGGGGGTCACCGAGTTCGGTTTTGAGATATAAGCAACTAAAGAAAAAATAAAGGCTGTTTTTACAGCTAGGGCCTGCCCGTTGCCACGGTGACATATTACATCACAATAATGACCGCATCTTGTTCAGCAAAACTCCGTGTTTCATTTGGTACCACAATATTGCTAATAAATGATACAGTGTTGTAGTGCTGATCCTTCTAATAAGAGCATTGTAAACGTGGAAGAGTTGAAACTGATTCGAGCCACCTTAAAGCATCATCATGCATCATGCTAATGAGGCAAAAAATGTAAAATGCAAAGAATGCCCTTCTTCTTTTAAAATACCCGTCAATTTTCTTCAAACGTTACCTGTATGGTAATATCCGTAAGTAATTACACTTACCTGAAGAGGGACGAAAATCGGAAGAATTTTGTTAAAATAGTCATCCACTGCATTAATATAACCTGGATACATGGATCGTAGTTTCATTTCAGGGTCCCGAAGCAGCCAGCTGTAAATGAGGAGTATGTAATAATTTTATTCATTATTAAAGCCATTAGGTCCGCATGAATTAGAACGATTTTTAATTAAAGCTGAACCTTGTGAAACTCGAAAAAACACGCCAAAAACAGTTTGTATAATTATATATTACGTAACTGCATGAGCCCGAGCTCGATTAAGGATTAATTTCACAAAATTAATACAGGTGAAATTAATAATTCTTAAGTACACAAAGGGCACATTGCAATTACATGTTTATATTATCAAACTTGATAAAGAGCACACTTATTGAGGGAAGCCTGTTCAATGCCACGACAAATGACAAGTGGTTCAATTAATAACACTTTCGTCTTAAAATTACAGCAAACACGCTTTCATTCAGTTACAAGTTCAATTCAATAAAAATTAATCGTTGTTGTCAACAAAAATAGCGCTTAAAGGGGTAGTATGCATGGGAATTAGCCCTTTTATTTTGACCATAAATTTACTAAATCAATTTACAGTGACTTTTTCACTCTTAAAATTGCTTCTGGATCACCGTCCGATGTTTTCAAGTTGGCATTCATTTTAATCTTGGCTACGCATAACCAATTACACTTAAGAATGGTTTCTGTGAGCTATAATAAAAATAGCCGTTTTGAAGAATGTTTGACCATTAATTTTCCTTTGCCATCAGTAAACAGGTCTCCTTTGCTTTCCAGGTTTTTACCAACAATCCATGCCACTGCCCCTTTACAACTTACTATTATGTAGATACACTGTACAGTTCTCTACTTTCATGTAACCTCGCTTGCCGTTAACCAATCACGATCAAGTCACTAATCATGCTCTCTTGATACCAAAAGTGCCCTCGTGATTAAAAAAAATGCCCACCGTCTCAGCCAATCAGCATGCCGTAATTTTGCCCCGTATGTGACAAGGAATGTTCAACGGTTGGATGCGAATGGAAATGGTGGTCAACACGATGATGACAAAAGATGATAAGCTCCCAATCTTTACAGTTATTTGTGAGGAGGCCCAATTCTCCCTCCCAGCTAGGTTTGGATAAATTTTGTTCATAAAATTCCTGCCAACTAGTGCTTCTAAAAATAGCGGCTTATTCTTCGTGGACATCAAACCTTTAGTGGTTACCCCAATGCATTCTTGGGCCGTATTTTTTCCTCGATGCGGTAGCTTGCGTCAGAAGGCTCTCAGCAAGGTAAGCAAAAAAGTGCAAACCAAATAGCCTTTTCGCAGCTACACGTATAAATACGGAAGGAACTTGGTCTTTCCCATAATATTAATTAGATATTTATTATGCAAAGATAGGGTATAATACAACTATATCACTTCCTATATTAGTCGAAACCAAGAATTTTCTACGAACATTTTACAGAAACACTGTACATGCATTTACTATTCTTACAGTACATGATAGTTTCACGCTACCCAGGCTTAAAATGAATGCAACTTAAAATGTTACGATTCAAGCCCCGATGCTTCGACCCTAGTGCCTTCTTTAGGGGTGATCTAAAGCTTTGGATCAGTCATTTTCTACACTCACTAATTAGCATCATTTTGTATTAAGGAGGTGTAGATAGGTGTCAGGTAAAAGACTGAAATCATCACGGTTAAAGGGAGTACAGGTGGAAATCAATGTGCCAAGCAACTTCCAAACAAAAGCGTTGATGGTATGTACCCCCTGTTGGTGGTGATAATTTTCAAATTACTCCACCCAATTGCATGGTTGGTGTGGCAAGCATGTTCTGACAAAGCTGAGTTTTCCTTCTTGCAAAGGAAGACTTCTGTTTGGTGCTCCTTTAAACCCATGCCAAATTGACGTTTGATTCGTCCAATGTGTTAACGTTAGCAGTCACTGCATCAGACTAGTATACACAGCGTTGGTTCATTGTTCCCTCAGTACTGGATCCTTAGGTTTTGTAATAATATGATTCAGCGTCTGGAAAGGCTTTTGGGCGACTTTGATGTTGTGGCTAGCCTAATATTATTATTTTTCTTTTGATAGATTCTGTATTCTGTGGATGCTCATAGCGCGCACCAGGGAAGTCTAGAAGCAAGTGTTTACCATAAACCTGTGCACACCACTCCATTTTCCACAAAAACTGGACGTAAAGTAGAACCTTGCTCATGTGGGCTGAGAATATAAGGCTTTGGCTAAAGAGTTGGTGTTTTTTAGAAAAGATGGTAAATACATGTAGATATGACTGGATATGATATGATTTATGAAGTGGCTGACAGGGAAGCTTTGCAACATTTATTAATTTCATTTACTTAGTTACTTTGAATTCACAGTTTCAATACCTGTGAAATAAATTATTATCTTTTCTGTTACATAGATATGTACCTTAAGTCAAACACAATAAAAAGGTCTCACAAATTAGTCCTGCTATATTTTAGTCAAGCTAGAATATCTGGAAACATGAATAAAGACCCTCCTGTCAAGAAAACTAACCTTGGTAATCCCCCAAGCTCCCACTCAGCACAAATGTATGGCCCTGGACGAATAATAACATACAAGCCAACTTCCTGGGCTATTTTGATAAAATGTCTGCAATGCAGAAATTCGTTAATTTTAAGACGTTATTTGCTTATTATTATCAGAATTGACACCATCCTGGATTCTTTGGGTTAAAAAGTTACTTTAATATTAATGTTCCTTCAGCATTCATAAACAACTCACATTTCAAATACAAATTTAGGACATTATTGGAACCATAACTGTACAAAAAATAACTACCAAACATAACAAATACATGTACATAGCTGCATGACATCATACATGTATGTGTGTCACAATGTCTGATTATTGGTTACAATAATAATGTGTAATCATAATGCAGAAAATCATTGTCATTTTTCAAAAAATATCAACAACAAAAAACAGGTGGGTTTCAGGAGTGTTTATGCCTCCTCAAAAGCAACTACATGTAACTAGTCTCTCTTTAATCCACACACAAGGTCTCAAACATTTGATTTGGGACAGTGTCATCTCTGCACCATAATCAATCATGGTGGACAAATGCATTATTTGTGGTTGTTTGGCTTCAAAACTAGAGCAGCGCAAAGATACATGTATTTCTTCACCGACAACCTTCTACTATGTGACTGAGATACAGATCAAAAAAATTTGACTGACATTCACTGGCCCCCAAAGCACATATAAAGTACGTATCATACATGTATTTACATGCTGATTTGCACTATTAAAATCATTATTGTTATTAGTAGTAGTAGTAGTCGTTGTCGTCGTCGTCGTCGTTGTTGTAGTAGTACTGACAGTAGTAGTAGTAGTAGTAGTAGTAGTAGTAGTAGTAGTAGTAGTAGTAGTAGTAGTAGTAGTAGTAGTAGTAGTAGTAGTAGTAGTAGTAGTAGTAGTAGTAGTAGTAGTAGTAGTAGTAGTATCATATCAAATATATCTCATATCATATATCTTTATTTAACCCTGGGATTTTAGAGTAGCTTGGTGTAGCTAATATCTCTGAGCATTTACCCTCCCAACCATGATACAACACAGAAGACAGACCACATGCGACAAGTGTGCGGGTTTCTTTTACGTCCCACAAGAATTATGAACATTGAAGAGTTGTGAGATGGGACCTCCAGCTTATCGTCCTTATCCAAGACTAGAGAGTCTAACCATTTGCAGATGTAATTACAAAGGCAGCACTTTCTCCTCAGTTATTTAAAGACCCTGAGAGTTGGTCCGGTCAGAGTTGAACTCACGAGCTCCCTCGTGACAGCCTGGTGCTCAACCAACTGAGCCACCGGTGCACGGTAGTAGTAGTAGTAGTAGTACTGTAGTAGTAGTGGCAGTAGTAGTAGTAGTAGTAGTACATGTAGTAGTAGTAGTGGTAGTGGTAGTGGTAGTGGTAGTGTTAATGGTAGTGGTAGTGGTAGTGGTAGCGGTAGTGGTAGTGGTAACAGTAGTGGTAGTGGTAGCAATAGTGGTAGTGGTAGTAGAAGTGGTAGTGGTAGTGGTAGTAGATAAAAGTGGTAGTGGTAGTGGTAGTAGAAGTGGTAGTGGTAGTAGTAGTGGTAGTGGTAGTGGTAGTGGTAGTGGTAGTGGTGTGATAGTGGTAGTGGTAGTAGAAGTGGTAGTGGTAGTAGTAGTGGTAGTGATAGTGATAGTGGTAGTGGTAGTAGAAGTGGTAGTGGTACTCAGGTAACATCATTGAATGGGGGTATTGAGGAAGAAGTTATCATGACGTGAGACAATAATCCAAGATGCCTTGATCAGTGTCACTCTGTGGGGTATTGCAGGTTATTAAGCTTGACAGCCAGAGTGTTGGAAACCCAATCTCCTCCAGTGAATAAACACAATTCACAGAGAAGATCTCACCCTTTTGTTCACAAGCTATCTCAAACAATCAACATGGCACATGGAAGAAAAAAATTGCTTACAAAGCAGTTCTGAAATTGAGGTTCCATGTGATTGAGAGATGTGTCCATATTAGAAACAAAATGCAATCATCAGGCCTTCTGACAGGGTGCGCGGGTGCGGAACCGCACAAATCCATACAATTCGGGAAAATTTGCAAAATACCGCACAATGCGGACTTATCTACCCAAAATTTTAATCAAAACGTGTTTTTCTATTGAGTATCAGGAGATCTAGAATATATTTAGGCTATTTTCAGACTATTTACCTTGAAAACACTCTAGTATTTCCACGCTTTCAGCGAACAACTCATCGATTGGGTTACACAATTAGTGACTGATACAGACTATTTAGATATACATGACGTACATTAGAGGCTCGCTAGGTTTTCTGGGGCAATTTCCTCGAGTGGTTTTGTTTAGCACATTCGATTGCTTCAACAAACATAAAAACAGTTTTAAATAGGTTCTAAACTTCAGTCAATAATATAAAATTCATTTGAAGTAAAATGTAGACTGAGGTAAGTCAGCCATTACAGCAGGAATTTCACATTGATATGGTTAAAGAAAAGGTAGACAAGGAGAACACGATGTTTGCAAGATTGTGCAATCCCGCACAAATTCCCGCACAATTGACTTTTTTCCCGCACAATTGGCCTCCAAAATAGCGCACAATTTTAATTTTTTTCCCGCACCCTGTCAGAAGGCCTGAATCATGCACATCCAGCAAAAAGAACAATAATATAATGCTATTCCATGCATAACATTAATTTCAACAAGGGAATGAACTGAGGCTACCATGTCAGTGGGTTGCAAGTGCTGACTCAGTTACATGTACCAAATGAAAAGGATGACAAGTACAAGTTCACTGAGGACATAAATATAAAAAAATTCATCTTGCATTTGAAACAAAGTAGTTTCAAGCCATTTATAATTATACTCATCTGGTACTTACACAACATCCAAAATTCCCTTGAGGTTGAGATGACCTTTGACTTCTTCATGTAAATTCCATGGAACATACCTGTCAACCAGACATTCAAGTGATTTGAGTAAGAGTTTCAAAAAGAGAGTTCCCTTGTAATATTTACCATAGGTACTATTTTATAGACCATGTGCCTAATATTATTATAAAAGAGGTAACATAAAGAATAATTAAGAATAGCACATGTACCAATAACCCGTGTATTATACCAGGGTTTTCGACAGTTTTGTAAAGTAGTTGACATTACTTCTGAATGCACCGGACATGACATTTTTTTGGGTCGCAAGGTGCCTTGCGAGTGCCAAAGGCACAAGCTACACCTAAGGGGGTCTGGGGACATGCCCCCCCTCCCCCACAGCAAATATATTTTTAAATAGAACACTCAGAAACATTGTTTCCAGTGTTTCTGGAACCCAAGAATCAGTTTCTCAGGCATGGCTGGAGTTCACTCAAATTACAAATAATATAATAATGTAACAATAAAAAACAAACAAAAACCCCTCAATTATTACCAGACATGCAACGGGAAATGATGAACGAAACATCCACCCTCTGGCCTCAAACAAAAACCCTGATGATACATGTACAGAATTTCTTTCTGCTTAAGTAGCTATGAAAATTAGATTGCGATCATGCACACATACTAATTTTTGATAATAACATAATAATTATAAAATTTCATTAATGATTATTAACATCAGGCAGGTACATAATTTATGGGGCTCAGTTAGAGGTACCCTAACAGCAGAGCAACCCCTTTAGTATTATTGACATTTTGCATGATGTGTGTGAAAGCCTGGATTACATGTAAATCTTCTTGCAGTTTAACCCATTGCCTCCTTGATTAGATTTTACTCTGTCCAACACCAGATATTTTACCCATTAATGGGGGCCAAGTTAACAACCTCGAAATCCGCTAATCACCCACTAATCCACTACATCCATCCCTTTAATTTAACCCATTGCATACATGTACATGTAGATTTTTATCCTGTCGGGGCAAAGTTCTACAGAATTCAGAGCTCCACAGGGCCAGCACATGCAAATTAGTTGGAAGCTTTTGTACATGTAGCACAACACACGTAATGATAATTAAGAGCTTTTTTGTTATTCAATGATATGGAAATAAGTGGCCTGTATTCTATTCTTTGATTGCACCACAGGTAACCCAGGCTCACTGTGTGCGTCACGTAGGTATTAAAATATAGAGAACATATGAGGCGAAGTTTAGGTCTGAAAATTTGCTAGAAAATGGTAATAAGAATCGATAAAACTTACCATGTGGTGAGCTGTTGTTGTCTTTAATACGTACACAAAGTTTCGGGGAAAATGGTCCCCGTTCACCTTCCTTCATAATGTAGTGACAAGGTAGGAGACGGAAGCCAGCGTCGGGACTCCGATCGACCCAAAACAAGCACGATTTTTTCCCCGAAAATCAAATCCAGTTGCTAAATAAACACGCCAGGTTCGTGGAATAGGAATTTCTCTAAACCATGAATCCACTGAAGCATCTCCAGGTAGCAACGCGGAGCCACCAGACTCCGTAAAACTTGTAAGTTAACCTGCTAAAATGGCGGCCAGAAAGCGTGGTACTCACGAAGTGCCCAATTCAAAATGGCGCTGAACTCTGGACGCCTGGTGACGAGTATAATAAGTCTCCCTCGAGGGAGGGGAGTCCCAAATTGCTCAGTGAGTTTTGTTTTTAGCGATTTGGGACTCCCTTCCTGGAGTCTGGTGGCTCCGCGTTGCTACCTGGAGATGCTTCAGTGGATTCATGGTTTAGAGAAATTCCTATTCCACGAACCTGGCGTGTTTATTTAGCGACTGGATTTGATTTTCGCAGAAAAAATCGTGCTTGTTTTGGGTCGATCGGAGTCCCGACGCTGGCTTCCGTCTCCTACCTTGTCACTATATTATGAAGGAAGGTGAACGGGGACCATTTTCCCCGAAACTTTGTGTACGTATTAAAGACAACAACAGCTCACCACATGGTAAGTTTTATCGATTTTTATTACCATTTTCTAGCAAATTTTCAGACCTAAACTTCGCCTCATATGTTCTCTATATTTTAATACCTACGTGACGCACACAGTGAGCCTGGGTTACCTGTGATTGCACCTGACATCACTGATAGCAGCCATGTTGGTGGAAAGAACAATTATGAAAAAATTTGACTCTATTATTAATTATCAGTGCTCGAAATAACATAAAAATTCCAGGTTGTCCCTGTTTCAAAAGCCGAGCAACTAAACCCGTAAGTTTGGCTGCCCTGATAAATGCTTGATTGCCCATTGGGAAACCCCCTGCAATTAAATGCATGCCATGTTGCGATGCAATCGCATGGTGTTGGAGCTTGAGTACCCCATAGTTCTAAATGTGTGCCCATGTTTTTTCTTCTTTTTTTTTAGCATTTTCAAAATCAAGTCGTAGATCTCCATTGCTATCTATGTGTGAATTTTCCTATCTGACAATTTTTTGCCAAAGACAACGATATTCCAAAACACACTGGAAAGTGCTCCACTGCAGCAAATTAATTATTGTTCACTTCACACCAATATCAGACATTATTATACATCAGACTCACTATGAAAAATCTGATTGATAAATGTAATATCTTCTGCAGATGTTACATTTATTATGTCAAGTTCAACGTCTGCCTGGCTACTAAGCCCCTTGGAGTGTTCTCCTCAGAAACAAAATGGCTGAACGCTTCCCTTCTGTTTCTGAGGATGAATTATGTGAAAAATGTATAATAAAACAATTATTGAATTCGGTTTTCGCATGATATCATGAATTATCAAAACGTCGTGTCTGTGTTATCTGCCTCAGCCTTCGGCTTCGGCAGATAACACAGACCTCGGTTTTGATAATTCATGATATCATGCTCAACCTCATCCAATAATAAATTATTGTTTATTAACAACAGAAAACCATCAAGTGAGTTGGGTGCTGCTTTCGCTGTATGCAATACCTTTTCTATTTTTGGCTCGGTTGTCCGTTATTTTTTCTTTAGGCAACTAACCATCTCATTTTATGAAAAACCGCCCAGTGAACCTTTTGCACTGTACTATGCAAAGCTCAAGCTACATTTTTCTGTTGTTTTGGCACCAACATGACCATCTTAATCAAAGGACGGGGGCTGCTCAATAGGGATGTTTCTCGTGACGTCACCCATGCCAACCAGAACCTAACTGGCATTGAAACAATGACTTCTTTTGTTCTGTGGTTGTCAAATTTGAATATCAAAAGAAACGTGACGTCCATGTTTGTAAACAAGAAATATCGCTATTGACACAGTGAAGTGAAGTGAAGTGAAGTTCAGCATGTCCGTACTACGTAAAAATTTCTACAATATTTTGCGATGAAAATATACTACATAGCTTGATTGGGTGTGTTTTTCCCCAGATTAGTGTATAATTATTTTAACGAGATAATCTCACAACGCTAATTCTGCTGTTAATTGCGTGACAGTCACGAAAAATATATAACACCCTTTGCTATTACTAACCAGCCGGCTAACCAGTGACTTACTTACGTTTCTACGGTGTTTAATCCCATAGATTTGAGCTTAATCAGCCGATCTCTCCAATACTCGGGAACAACTCTGAAGTAATGAATCGAGCCACTCAGGATTCGAAATGGTTTTCCTTCCAGAAAGAACTCGTCTCGCTCGGTTCTTAACCGACGCATTTCCATAGGTAATTTTTTGAAGCCTTTAAACGTCATCCAGAGAATGAGGACCATCGAGATTCCAAAAACAATGAAAAGGGCTTTTGGACGAACATACACGGTTCGCGTCATCTGTAATATGCAATGACTCGCACCTTGTGGCGCAAAAGTTAATAAAACAAAGGGAAGGTAACGTGGAGGAACAAAACTCTTTGATGACACCAACAATGACAAATCGATACTCCTTTCACTTAGCAATTCAATCTCATCTCAAATTAATCTTTCCCAGCGCCAACAGACTCCAAAAGAACAATTCTTTGAAAGAAGGGAAATCAGTTCAAGTGAGACTGAGTGGGTGACCAAAGTGTTTTGATGAGGGGAGGAGTGCTGGGAGGACAATGACCTTGGGGACCAGTGGGATAAATTTTCGCTTTTCCAAGCCGGCCTTCGTTTTCTCGTGCCAAGGCCCCGCCGGCTAAGAGAAGCGAAAAGGGCTATGGGGACGAGGAGACTCATCTAAACACGATCCGACGGAGAGTGGGGAGAATTCTTTTGAACACCCGAGTGTTTAGAAGAGGCTAAGTAAACACGGAAAAAAGTCTTCTGTTGCTTTTATATAATATTTCTCAAAAATAATTCGACAAATGAACCGTGCATACGGCGGAGCTACTGAAACTTAAATTGACCAATCAGAATTCAGCGAGAGGGAAAAACTGTGCTAACCGACGTCACATCAATTAGTTCGCAGTTAAAGAACCAGAAAACGCACATTAGCGCATTAGCGCCCTGGGAGCTAAATTGATCCGAGACTTTTTATTTAGTTACGAAACTTAGGAACGAATGACTACGCGCAACGAACGAGTGACGGTTTGTTTACCATATACACT
>JALIRR010008699.1:0-2500 GCA_023091755.1 Montipora sp. Colony 1 RG-2022
CTTCGATCCTTGCTGTATCGGAGAGTACGGTTTACCGGAGGATGAGGCAATACGGATTGAGCAAGTTCGAGTTCACTGCATCAGGGTTGGTAACGTTACCTTACATATAGGGGTGAGTTGGAACACGATACATGCAGTCATTCACTAGACGTCACGCAACAAAAAATCATAGGTCACCGTTTCGTAGCAAAACTCAGAGGTTTTCATAAGGGTTTTGCTAAAAGCAGGCCCGCGGCCCAGCGGCCCGCGGCCCACGGCCCGCCACGGCCCAGCGGCCCGGCGGCCCGAAGGCCCAGCGGCCCGCAGCCCACGGCCCGCGACGGCCCGGAGGCCCGGAGGCCTACACAGTTTTGTTTTCCAGCGGTAAATTCACGCGCATGCACAGCTTTGCATCGGGTTTGGGCGCGCAAATGAAAGACGGTGAGTTTGAATTCGTTTACCATTTTAAGTAATGGTCCGGCTAAGAAGCAGGCAGCCCAGCGGCAAAAGTACTTAGAAGCTGCGAAATATTAATTTTTAATTTCACTCCAATCGAGGCATCTGATTGGCTAATATCGGAAAATGTCGAAAAAAGATGAGAAAAAAAAGATGAAAAAAAGCCTTTTTGGATTTCTTCTTCCCCATGCCCTTGATCTCTGTCTCTCGGCCAAATTTGGGTATTGTTCTATGCGCCAATCAAATGGCGCATAGAATCTTGACGATATTTACAAACATAGTTTTTGAAGGCATAATGATTTGTTCTACGAAACAGAATCTAATTTTTTTAGACGGCAAGTCGATTACATTTTTCTATTGAAATTCAAATTTCGCGCTTTTAGCTGCTTACACCAATGGGAACAGCCGAACTTAATTTGATTAAAAATGTTGGCACATTTTAACTAACCGACGCTATTGCCGCGGGCTATTGTTTTTCTGCCTGCTTTTTAGCCGGACCATTACTTAATAATCATTTCAATCCTTTTCGATCCTTTCTTTCGTTGCATGCTGCTAAGTAATCTCGTACCCAGATCTCTTGTGGCGAGCCACAAGAGATCTGGGTATGAGATTAGTTGCTAAGTGAAAAACGTTGTCATTCTCTGTTGTTTTCGTCTGTTTACAACAACAAACAGAAACAAGGTTCAAATGATTAAAATGGTAAACGAATAGGCCATTTCCGAGTTCATATCCGCCTCCTCTTCAAAGCGAGTCTAAGTGCAAAGTTTTTGTGATAGTAATTAGTTCTAGTTTACATATGAATGAAAACTAATTTTCATAAGAAAAACTTCGCACTTAGACTCGCCTTGAAGAGGAGGCAGACATGAACTCGGAAATGGCCTATTCAAACTCACCGTCGTCCCTTTTGCACGCCCAAACCCGATGCAGATCTGTGCATGCGCGTGGATTTACGCTGGAAAAAAACTGTGGAAAATCAGGACTGGGCTGGCCGGGCCTCCGGGCCGCCGGGCCGCCGGGCCGTCGCGGGCCGTGGGCCGTGGGCCGCTGGGCCTTTCGGGGCCGCCGGGCCGCTGGGCCGTGGCGGGCCGTGGGCCACGGGCCGCTGGGCCGCGGGCCTCCTTTTAGCAAAACCCGTTTTCATAATTATAATCCACGCAGTGGATGGGTTTTTCGTGCAAAAACATGAAGGAAAACTCAAAGATTGGGATAATGCAGAGTGAGGATAGACAGAGAGCAAATCAAATTCGTCTTAAAATCACGGAACTGTCTTTATTTATTTATTTATTTTTTTTCGTGAAACCGCCTCAGGTTGTTTGCAAGCTTACCCAAGACATTTACATATAGCGGAGCGTTATGACGTGTAGGGGTAAATTGGCAGTTGAAATAGTTTACATGGGCCTGTTTTGGGCAGAAAACAACTCAGATACGTATTAATACCACAGAACTATCTGTGATGTCTTCCTTGAAACCGTCTTGGTTTTGTTAATGTTTACAAGGTTACCTAACATGTTTACATATAGGGGCGCGAAAGCTGAACAGTAATAGCTGAACATACTCTATGAGTTCGCAATTTTATAATGATGCGTACGTGAATAATAACATCCTCCACCCATGATTTTAATGATTTATCATGTGATATATACGCTACGAAAGGAATCGAGTTACCTCATTGGCCTACAATTCCTGCAGGATTCATTCGTAAACAAATTGGAAAAAATTGGCGTTCCTTGAGTAGTTGAGTTGCTTTCTGCTCAAGACAGGTCCACGAAAACTATTTCAACTGCTAATTTCCCCCTATATCATATGTAACGCGACCCTATATGTAAACATGTTGGGTAACCTTACATTAACAAAACCAAGACGGTTTCAAGGAAGACATCACAGATAGTTCTGTGGTATTAATACGTATCTGAGTTGTTTTCTGCCCAAAACAGGCCCGTGTAAACTATTTCAATTGCCAATTTGCCCCTATATGTAACGCGCCCCTATATTTAAACATGTTGGGTAACCTCACATTAACAAACCAAGACGGTTTCTGGAAAGACATCTTTGAGTTTTTCTTCAT
>JALIRR010008699.1:7500-12500 GCA_023091755.1 Montipora sp. Colony 1 RG-2022
TTGGCAGGAGAGAAAGGAGGGCATGGATCCCTCTATGAGAACAGTGCAACAGTTCGAAGAGAGGGCGGTAGAGAAGGGACACACTTCGCTGATGAAGGAAGCGCATAAGTTTGCCGAGGAACTGGGTATGAGCCTGTCTCTGGAGTACCCTCAATCGTCGTGTCGGTATGTGAGCGATCCTGAGACGGAGATTAAAGGGCCAAAGGTGAAAGAACACCTCAAGAAGGCAGATATGGAGAAGCTAAAAGAGAAGATCAAAGAGGAGAAGAGGCATGGACGGTTCTTACAGGCTAGGTGCCAGGACTGCAAGTTATGTCAGGGTGGATGCTTTGCGTGGCTGCGTGATTGGACCTGTGCCATCGCTGGGGTAATGGAATTGTACGAGCAGCTTACGCTCACTAAGGTGTACACGGTCCACAAAACAGGTGCAGCACAGGGTGACATCACGTGTAGACTGTGTGGGAAAGCTCCTGAAACTATTGTGCATGTGCTAGCAGGGTGCTCTGCTCTGGCCCAGTCTAAATATCTAGAAAGACACAACGCAGCACTGAAAGTCCTCTTCTTCGAGATGACTAGGGATCTGAGGCTAATTGATTCAGTCCCTCCCTGGTACTCGTGTGCAGTACCCAAACCAGTGTATGAGTTATCTGAGGCATTAGCGTTTTGGGATGTTCCAGCTTATGCGGAACACACCATTGTCAAGGCTAACAGAGTGGACGCTCGATTTGTGGATCACAAGAATAAGAAGGTGTGGGCTGTGGAGATGTCCTGTCCGCGGATAGAGCATCGGGAAGTCCGAGGAGAAGACGGTCAAGTACGGGCCACTGCGATTTGAGCTAAAGAAAAAGTACCCTGGCTATGACGTTGAACAATATAACATCATCATTGACGTGCTGGGGGGATGGTCAAGGGATGTCTGCCTCGTGAGAAAATCATTTTCGCCAGCTATGCGGGAACAAGGTGGCCCTATAGCTGCCCCTGCTGTGGATTTTCAAGGGCACAACCCGTGCAAACAATCAGTCCCTGATTTTTAAAACGTACTGCCACGTTCGCGTGGAATCCATATTTATTTCTTTTCAACCAAGGAAAAATACACTCAGTAATAATGAACAAAACACACTCAATAATAATCAACTATAATCAACCATGAAGCTGCAGATCCAGTACGTTGCGGAATTTTTCGTTCTGCAGGCATTAAAAACTGTGAGTACAATGAATATTGTAACGGAAACGTCTGTTCCTAATGTTACCAAAATTTCAAACCGTTCAAGCTCAATCATTTGTAAACTATCATTAAAACGAAAATATCAAAAGGTTCACTCCGGCACATGAAAAAAAAAAAAACAATCATGCTCAGTAATCATTAGAAAGTGGGGTATTGCCAACTTTTCTTCTTTTTTTGTTGTAAGACACTGGCATTTATTAACTACGACAAAATATAGGCAAAATCAAGAATTGTCTAAAACAATATAATGTCAATTGTAAGTTGACCAGAGGATTGCCCGCTTCGTAAAAAATACACACAAGTTTCACGCTGACTTTGTTCGTCCATATAAAACGTTGCACTTTGGACTTCGAATAGCGATGGCTCTCCTATTTAGTAATAGTTTTAGTAATGGCGGCCAGTAGCTTTGCGGCAAGTAGAGGGATCTTACAATTCTCTTCAATCGTTTTCTTCTGTTTCTTTAGCCATTCGTCCACGTAATTCTGGTCAGTTCCAGAGGTCGGAATCGCCAAGAAATCGGTCCTCACGTCTGGTATGACTGAACAGAAGGTTTGGCAAACTGATTTCATACCATTGGCTCGAGATTTCATCAATGTGAAGTGAACCTTCTTTCGATCGTTTAGAGCTTTTTCAGCTTTCACCTCAAAACTCATCAGTTCCTGTTCCATTGCAGAGAAAAAGCCCGCCGCTTTTTTTAGTCCATCAATAAAGCTCCCAAGGGCAGGAATAAGGGCTTCACTCACTGCCTTTGAAGCGGCTTGATTAATTTGGCCTTGTTTTTCTTTGGCCACTGCCTGTGCCAAATCGAAATTAGATGCAGCAAATAACAGTGGAAATGCAATGGCGCCTATGGTTGGGATTTCAACAAGGCTTAACGCCCATATTCGCTTTGACATCGCTGAGGCCTCCAGTTCTTCCTTTTTCTTTTCATACTCCTTGCTTAGGTCTTTAAACTCCGTGATCAAGATCCTGGCGTCATCTTCCCTTTTCTTAAGAGGCACCAACATGTTTTCATGCATCTTCAGGATGGTATTACATACCTCTTTGTAGCTTGCGGTTTCTTGACGAATTTCTGAGAGCATGCCACACCATTCATTATAATCCAGTGCCTCATAGTACTCGAAATATTCGCTTATGCATGCAACAAATCTGGTGGAGAGCGGCAGAACGCCGTTGAGGTACACTATGGCGTCGTTTCGTGTGTCATCGCGGAGTTTTCGAAATTTTACGGTGGTTTCGTCACTCGTGCCAACTGATTTTTCCGCATAGAGAGACCTTAACGTAAGGGAAAAAATACGCATGTCGGCTGGCATCTCCTTCAGTCGGTTTTCAAGTGACGTGACTTCAGTCTTCATTTTTCGCTCAGTTTCTTCAATGTCTGTCATCTGTGAATTAAAATGAAAGGATCAATTTCCACGAGGTCAATCAATCAAAGTAACTTCTTGAAGTCCCTTACCCTCTGTAAACCAATCAAGGCCACTCAGTTTGGCAAAGATCCAATAACGTACCTTTATTTTACTTAAATGGCATTAGTAACTGTCCTGTTTAAGTTGCCTGTTTAAGTAGCCATTTTAGTATTAGTGACCAGAGTCTTGTTTTTGTTATCATGGGCTAACTGATCGGGTCCGGTTGCTTCCTCGAAATAACTCAAAGCTGTAACTTGGAGAAGTTTAAAAACATCAATCGCAACCATTGACACACCTAACTTAAAACACAACACCTTTTAAGAACCCTCTCGATTGAGGTTATTACAAGAGACCACAAAAAGTCAACTTTGATATCAAGAATGCAAACGAATTTTTCGACCTTTTTTGCTTATGACCCTCTACGCACCTGCGACACTATCAGTGAAAGAACTAATTGTACATGCACTTTCAATTATTTAATACCGGCTAACGCTGTGCGCTTTAAAGTACGATAGACTATAGGAATCGTAGTGTCTAAATCATTGCCTTAAGGTGACGTTTACAGTTCGTTTACTAGTCACGCGAGAAGAACCCAACTAAAGGGAGTTCTCAGTGTCAATGGCACGCTTTCCAAACTCTCTTCAATGTGGTTTTTCGAAAGGGTCAATTCCATAAATTCTTCAAAAACTCCTAAATCGTTCCTCACGCGTGCCCCAAAATTTCTCAAACTACGATGCTGAAGCAATCCACTTTCCAGATGAGGAAAACGATTTAAATATTTAGCGTTGAATACAATAGGCGGCCTTGATGGTTTTTCATGGCCTTGTCCTCGTACTCAGTTATGTCTAAAAGACAATTTGACACTACTCCGAAAACTTTCCAAGATGCTGTGAATAACCTTGTATTTTGCACACCGAAACTGCCTTAGTGCGAGTCCAAGATGATATTCTGAGATCCATTGATAGTAATAGATCGGTTGCTTTACTTCTACTAGATCTATCTGCCGCTTTTGATCTGGTTGACTATGCATATGCTATCTTACTCCACGGTCTTCATTATGGCTTTGGCATTAAAAGTAAAGCATTATATTGGTTCTTCTTATACCTAATTAAATAAATAAGCCATCGTAATCAGTTTGTAAGTGTCCGTGGACAAACTTCCAACTGTCAACCTCTGACAAAGGTGTTCCACGGGGATCGGTCTTAGAACCGATTCTGTAGTTGCTTTACACCTCGCCGCACGGAAGTATCGTGAAGAAACATGACATGCTGTACCACTTTTATGCAGACGATACCCAGATTTATGAAGAAGCAGTGATCTTGGAAAACATTTAACTATAAAAAAAAACTGCGATAAAACATATCTAAACATACTAAAAATGCCAAAAACTTCATTAAAAAACGACGACGTTTCGACGTTGGCTAAACGTCATTACCAAGTCAAAGTAATTGGAAAATTGCATTCTCTTTAATTAAAAAAGTAAAAATATTATTATAATAAAAATAAGACAAACCCCTCACATAAGGAGAGGGAGGGAGGCAGTGTGGCCGAGTGGTTAGGGCCCGTGCCTTGAGATCCCGAGATCCTGGGTTCAAGACCCCGTTCTGACCACTCACTGAATTTTTCTCAGGTAGTCCCTGGTTCACCCTCCTGGCGCACTTGTAAAATAACCAACTGGCTTGCATCCCGCCAGTTGGGATTCTTAATAATTGTATATGTTAAATGCTCGGAGATATTAGCTACTAGCTTCTCTAAAAATCCGAGGGTAAACAAAGTATATTATTACCCTGTAATCAGTACCGAATATGAAAAGTGCGTTGTGAGTAGACGGCTTGATCATGGCGGACACGATCACGGTGTACCAGTCGAAACAGAAACTAAAGGAAACGCAAGATCAATTTTTACCACTATGTGGGCATTGTTTTTAAAAATGTAACATGCTGCAAGGGATGAAGTTTTTAGTCTTGAGTAACATGAATAACAACTGATGTTGCATGGTTTAATGTCAATGCTTTATTTAGATGTCCTTGATCTCGATTATATAATTGCAGTTATAGGATTAAATGACCAAATGAATAGTAAGAAACAGGAAGTGTTAAAATCTGACTGGGTGAAGGAATTGAAAAGGTTTGAGGGTATTATTAATGATAGGCACATCGAGTGAAAAATTTGTGTAGAAAACTCTTCTGGTAACAAAATTACAATTCGGAAATGTTGAGAGTATCCCCAACAATGCAGCTACCCATGACATGGTTTTGCATGTTTAAGAGTTTCTTATGTTGCGATAATTTACTCGAAAGTTATGTGTGCTGCGCAATGTTCGTCAATTAACCCAAATGAAACCGTCCGTTCGCGACCCTATTCTCTTC
>JALIRR010008700.1:0-7500 GCA_023091755.1 Montipora sp. Colony 1 RG-2022
CTGAAATGGTTTCTTTTGGAGCACTTATCACAAGTCGTGCCATATGCTGGTCATTTTACTGGTTTTCACTCATGTGTTTTGTCACAGTATTAATTCTACAATTTCAGAAATCTTTGTTGTGCTTGACATTCTGACTAGGTGGGCGCTTTCCTTTCATGGGTTTACTGACTTGATGTACTGACTCCGCTCCGTGGCTGGAAATATCTTTCAATTGACTATAAGCGGCTTCAGCTGCTTTACAATACTTTATGCACTTCTCCAGCGTGAGGTCTGACTCTTGTAATAGTTTCTTGCAAAGGCCACACACAGTTTGTGTATCATCTCTCTTTATTCCAAACGAGAATTTGTACATGTAGACAATTTTCTCACCATGCTCTTGTGCTCTGTTATTGAATTTGTAGATGTAGCACTCGTAAATCATGTTTGTCTTGTCCACGCAATAATTATTCCATAATTCTAATATCGTGTCTATCCTACCTTTATCCTCCTCTGATGTAAATAAGGTATACCAGTCTGAGAGTGGATTTCTATGGCTTTGGGTCAGATGCAAGTGATGAAAGTTGCGACTCGGTAGTGGTTCAGTTTCCAAGTCAAACCTGTTTAACTTATTGTTTCGTACGCCTTCCACATCTGAAGCTAATTTCGCCAACTCTTTGCAAGGTCTCCTCGAAGGTCTAGCTTCAAAGGAATCGGCATGTTAGATGTGAAGATTTGCTGCAGTGTTTGAAGTTGTCACTGGGTTTTGCTGCCCGGGTTGGGATGCTCCCTTGCTGCCCGGCTCTGACATGTTTATCACTTTGTCTCTTTTCTCTTGTTTATGCTGACTTCTGACACCATTTAATGATAGGGAGGTTTTGGGAATAAAAAGACAGACAGAATGAAAACTCTACAATGTCACATGAACCCATGTCACAAGCATACGATTACACCTTACTCAGAGCTAAACCCTATCGCCTTTCACATAGTAGGACTTATAATTTTTGTAACGAAAAACAGTAATATTCTTTAATGATTAATTTGGCAAATTATAATTATATTAACTTAAATTGTTTGATACAAGATTTATAAATATTTGTCTCTCAGATTTTCAATCAACAAGAGTACGTAGTACAATATGTAACTACCCGAAATCAACTACATGTACATGTAGGAATGGTATCATTATCTCGTACTGTTAATTAAGTTATAAATAAACTTCAATTTATCTTGAAATGAAATGACAAATTTTGCAAAATGGCATGTTTACAAAATTAATGCAAACTGGTGTAAAGGAAATTTCTTTGGAATAATCGAAAGTTAATTAGTCATTTTAGTGGCACTGCACAGATCTAATCTTGTAGGAGATGTGGATTTTCCAAACTTTTAAATTGTTCACTATATGCGCAAGCAGAATGTTTTTTCAATACCAGATATTTTTCCTAAAAGCAGTACTGTTGGGGTACAATGGAGATCTTTTACCACTCAGTCGATCTCTATCAAAGAGAGAAATGTTGGAGCTGCCATTAATTTGTGGGCATTCCTAGGGACGGAATAAGCACATTTTGACGAGTGTGTTAACAACTTTCTGGCTCCTTTAGACTGCATAATTTTTCATACTAATGTGTCCTCTGTGAGATTTTCGACTGTGTACTAAATGGGACAAGATTTGAAACAGTACCCTGTTTTGAAACTACTTTATTGTTGTTTCCTGTGAAGAGCAAATTATTGCTGTTGCTGTAAAGTCCATTAATTTTCTTTTATGTTTGCACCTGATATTCCAATTTTGTTACTTGTCTCGGTTCAGATCAATCCTCCTTTCCTGAAAGGCCGTGTTGCTTCAATCTGTTTTCTTTTTTCTTTTAAGAAATGCTTGGCCTTAGCTTGTTGTAAATCTCATCTCATACATTCTCATCTCAGTTATTCATTTGTGAGTGTTTTCATGTCCTCTATTTTTCTATATAAATATATTTCATTTACGCTATCATAATGTAACATTGGTGTGAGTGCACCATTTTATCACTGCTAGATTTACCACATGCTCTGCATGGTGTCCAAATGTTTGGACAGAGAGAGGCCTCGGATGAATAATAAAACACAGTGACTGTACTTAATTATCAATTATTATGAAGAATTTGCACGAACTGCTTGTGTGGGCAAGTGCACAAGAGAGTGGACAGCATATCCAGAGATACAATGTAAGGAGTTCATTAGTTCAAATATGGGAGAGTATAAAACAGAAAAGTTTGGAAAAGCTTGGGACCCCCCAAAAAAGGAAAATCCTTTCTTTTTTAAATTTAAACTCGTTGCAAAATTTTGGACTAGTTCAAAATTTTAAACTGGTTTAAAAAATTAAACCAGAGGTCAAAATTGAACTGTAAGTAACTGTTACAGATACATTCATCTAATAGTATCATAAATTATCAGTACATGTAATTAAACTGATGTTTCAGCTATATAACCCATTCTTGAGAAGGATTTTGGGACCAAGGAAAAACTTGGGCTAAGTGATAATACATATTAAAGAGAATATACTGTGCTGCCCAACTTCATCAAAATTACCACCAGCTTTTTTTGGACCTTATTACCGGTAGCTTCCTTTTCCCCCACAATGAGGAAACAAATTTTATTATTACAAAATAATTATTAAGTTCATTGGATTTTTAAATATTTTCAAAATTAATAATTAATACTGTAACAGTAGATGAACAAATAATCATGATAGATCGAAGAACATGTCTTGACTGTAATGCATGTGGCCAAAAAGAATAAAAAACTTGAATTGTTTGAGCTTTAAGTGTAAAAACTGTCAGCCTCTAGCTCACCTTTTAACCAGCGTGGACTGCTTGTAGGAAAGAAGCTATGAGCCTCAGGGTTCAGAAACAGACTTAGACAAGTGGTGGCTGTTGCACCGAAGGTAGCAGCAATAGTGAATCTGTTCTTGAAACTGCTAAGAAAGTTGACTGGACTGAAAGATGGAATTATTGAGACAAAATATATATATTTTTCATTTTACCAATTATTATAGCTATCATACACGTCCAATGGGACAGAGTACCTACTGGCAACTAAAGAGCTCCAGATTGCTTCTGATTAGCTCCAGACACTCACTGCTTAAGTTGCAGAATCAAGATAGCTCAGATATGGTTACAGGGGCTGTCCAGTGTACGGTCATGGATGAGAGTCCTGATGAGGCCTGGATTGTTTCACTCAACTGGTTTCCTTGCAACTTAACGTGTTAACTATTAAAGCATAAACCCTTACCGAAATCCATACTTCTATAAACTATATACTTGAAGTATACTTGGTGTATATGCACTTACAGTACATGTTTGCCTGTACATGAAAGGATTGAATAGACCACTTTCGATATATTGAAATTAAGTCCTAAACAAAAGGCATCATCTTGAGGTTCTGGGAAGTTAAAACTCATACAAACCTCTATATTTATTCCCAAGAGCCTCGAGATGATGCCTTTTGTTTAGGACTTAATTTCAATATATCGAAAGTGGTCTATTCAATCCTTTCATGTACAGGCAAACATGTACTGTAAGTGCTTATATAATTTGAAAGTGGGCTATTGAACCTACTAAAAATGACTCATAAGGCACTTTATAAATATACGAATTAAGTTAAGGATGCCCAAATACTGGAGTTTCATGCTGCAGTATGCTCAAATAACTTGCAACCAACACAGCAGCCCCCTTTTGAATATTCATTGCAAGGGAGTCAGATACTTTAATTTTAAACCAATAACTGCCATACATGTATCTCCTAACTCTCTCCCACAATATTATTAAGGGGTTCGAAGAAAAAATAATCAATAAAATCAAGGAAGTTTTTATTTGTAAAAAGTCATACACGTTTGATTTACATAGTGTTGCACGGTCAAAACATTGACTACATCATGTTGTGTTCTTGCAAGGCATCATGGTGTTGCTCGACCATGTGCTTGAACCGCTGGTTATCAAGTCGTTCGAGTGAGAGACAGTTTGTTGCTCTCATTTGATATTATTTTCCTTTTCTTTTTACTTCCCCGGAAATATGGCATAAAATCTGTGAGTGTTTTATTATTGGTTTTCTTTTAAGTTTCCTTTATCAGTGTGTTAATTATGCATTTGTTTTTAACTAGTTTTCTTTGTTTATTTCTAGTTGAACCACTCCCTGACACCTGCTCACATAGCTCTATCATTCAGTTGTTCAGTTTAGTTTAAAACCACAATTTACGGGTTTACGTCAAATTCTCTTCTTTCCTCGACGAATCAAGTTGACTGACACAAACATTCATTTTGTGAGCATGTTCAAGATTATGCGTTTTGATGTTTTGTGGATAAATACAAAATTACTGTACACTGTACAATAAACAGAGAAGAGATGGAGATGCCTGAGTTTATTCTGAAGGCTTGCATGTAGGGCTCGGCAAGCAAATTACTTTTACAAGTTAGTAACAACATGGTGTCATGAATACATTTTAATTAGATTCCTCCATGGGTTAATTTATTTATCAAACCTCATATTACAAAGATCCTGAACTAGCTTTTTATATTTTGATTTGCACCTTATTTTGGTAATTGTAAAGAAGAGCTCCCCAAAAAACCTGTTAGCTGACTGTCGGTCGACTGTCGGCCAACAGACTACCGACAGGTTACCAGCATGCTACCGACAGCAAACCGACAGCCTACCAACATGACCCAGAAACGATACATTGTAATATTCCCAATACTTACTGATGGATAGTAAAAAGATTTCTTTTCGAGTTGTTTATGGAAAACTTATGAAATACGTAGCGGATTTACAAGTATTATTCGCGAATTTGATAATTTGATATTAAACACTGCCCCAGACGTCTGTTGGGGGTGAAACAAAAATCAAAGCTTAACAACGAAAATATTCATTTTCCATCATGGTGGAATTTCCACTGTTGCGAAAACTTTACGTCTGCAAAGGCAACGAAAGTTCACATTCGAGCCTGCTTGCATAATATTTAATAGTGATGGTGGAACCTCAACTTTATAAAGTAGTCTGTCTTAGGGCGCATTCCTTTGGGATGATCCAAAAAAGGACTTCTGATCCAAGATCACTTGTTGACTCTGAAATTCGACAAAAGGTTCTGCGAGTGATACTGTTTCACCCTTAACACAAAAAAACGGCTCCTTTAGGGAGCCACCAAGTTTACAAAAGTCAGAATGACCAACAATAAAAAAAATGATCTACGACAAAAAATAAAAACATGACTAACATGACTTTAAAGAAATACGTTCAAAAAACCTTTATTTACGACTTAATCACCAGAATAATTCGAGAGGGATTGGGACTTAGTTTTACATTTCCAATATGGCGGACAGGAGTAAAAGCTGCAGTTGCGCAAGTGTCCTCGTTATTTTTGGTTTGTGATTAACACAACTAAAAAGGTAAGACAGTATTCTTATCAGTGTATCAGCAAAACAAAGAGAACTAGACCCTCCCTGAGGGTACACTGGGTTGCCTGTGGTAGGTGCACCGTTCCAGCCAATTTTTTTCAAGTTGGGGGGACTCATTAAGAAGTCATACCAGACGAGGCCCTTTGGCTCACAGGTCCTCACACGTTCGTACGACGAAACAGACCTGTCCTTGCGTAATATGTAGTTCTAACAGTTCACGATATTGTTTTGGTATTGTCTATCATTGTAGTGCCATGGTAGAAGTCTTGGGTAAATAGTCTGAGAAGACATGTGGCTACTAGCAAAGTACTGAACCCAGAAAGATTGAAGAAAATAAATGGGAAGTGAGAAACATTGGCTTCTGGGCTGACATGTTGATAAACTTCTTTTCACCACAAGTTTAAGCGTGCCCTCTGAGCATCTGACAGCTTTGTAATACTTTTGTTCACTGAAGTTAAGCCCTGTTGGGCGGGGTTAGTGTTTGGATGGGAGACCAAAATAATATACCACTCACAAAACAGAAGCATCGGACCGAAAATACTATTAACGCTAACAAATGCGAACTCAGCAAGGTACAGATTTTGTTAGCTTGCTTTATGCAAAAACAAATATTGATGCAAAAGTAAATAAATATTGATACACAGTTTTTAGAAAGAGCAGAAGGACGTTTCCAGTACGATCGCTCGAGAATAACATATTTACGACATGAAAACAACATTTATTTTGAACCGTGAATATGGAATATAAACAGTTACGATCAGCGACAAACATTTTGGGGGATTTTTGCAACACTCAATTTTGTTATTGTACGTTTTGGCTGCACAAATAAATCGCAAAATCGAAAGTGACATCGCCGGAATTCAGTGCATCCTTGTTTGAAGAAAGAAGTCAGAAGCACAGAAAAAAGACCAATCGTTGATAATATATTTACATGAAGAATTGTGAGAACATAATTATTATCGTGACTCGTTCCAAACCTTGTTACTTCCCCTTTGATGTAAACTGGTTTTTTTTCTGTTAGTCTCTCTGTTCTGCAACGCTAATTCATTCACAGTCTAGAATGATAAAATTTACTTTTTAATTTTCCTTCTCATTCTGGTCCACGCCAATCAGCTTGATTCTGGTGTCCTTCTGGTTTATTTTGCCTTACACTGTCGTCATTCTGCCTTGTTTCGGCATATACCAGTCTATTCCGTTAATTCCGTTTGTGTGTCATTCTTGCTCATTTCGGTACCATTCTTGTTCATTCTGTCTCATTCCAGTGCCATTCCGCTTCATTCGGGCATATTCCAGTTTATGCCGCCGGTACATTCCGTTCCGTTCCGTTCCTGAGTTTAATAGCGCCCGTACTTGGGCCGCTTTCATGCTTGCAAGCACAATTTCTAAGGGTGCGTTCCTTTGGGATGATCCATCCGAAAAAGGATCACTGATCCAAGATCACTTGGATCACCGTGCATGAAATGAAACAGATGAATCCACTCTGGGAAAGGATTTTCGGTTCCTCTGGTGTATCATGATCCAAGTGATCCTGGATCAGAAGTCCTTTTTTGGATCATCCCAAAGGAATGCACCCTAAGACAGACTACTTTATAAAGTCGAGGTTCCACCATCACTATTAAATATTACAATGTATGCAAGCAGGCTCGAATGTGAACTTTCGTTGCCTTTTCAGACGTAAAGTTTTCGCAACAGTGGAAATTCCATCATGATGGAAAATGAATATTTTCGTTGTTAAGCTTTGATTATTGTTTCACCTCCAACAGACGTCTGCGGCAGTGTTTAATATCAAGAAGAGTTTTAACCTTCCAGTGAACCCTAGCTTTCTTTATCATTCTCAGGTTCTTCGTTTCAAACATGTGAATAAAATTTCCACTCAATTTCCCTGCTTGTGTTGTACTTTGAAAACTATTCTGTATCCTACCTCCCAGAATAATTTAATACTTAACAGTATGTACATTTACAAATGGTCATAAATGTACCCACTTTCTTGCCCGCTCGCAGAGATAAAGGAGTCTTCTTTTTACCGTGAAAAGAATTATTTTCTCTAAAAAAAGTACTGTATTAATAAAATACCATGAAACCATTTTATCATTTTTGAAGACTT
>JALIRR010008700.1:12500-17767 GCA_023091755.1 Montipora sp. Colony 1 RG-2022
TATAGGTGTGCAGATGAGTATTCAGAAGGGGGTAAATTTGGATTCAGTTTTGATATCCTGCACATGTACTTCACAACATCCCCTCCTCCTTCCGAGTTATTTGAGTAGGATCTATGCCGGGTACATTTTGAACTATAACACTGTCCATCCCCTCCAGGGAGGAAAGGAATCCCACACCTTCTCCAAATTGTGATAATTGTGAGTCAGGACAAAAGTACCAGAAAAAGAAAACTACAGATTTTCATAGCTTTTAAAGGGGCTACAATCTCGGACAAAACTGTTGAGACAGTAACACAACTTCGCCGTCATTTTTAAACATCCCTACTTACTCTCCCCTTCAACTCCCCTCCCCCCCCTAAATCAATGTTGCTGAGTATCGTCATATGTTCTACAGTATATTTGTGGCCAAGATAAATCAACATTGAGGTTGGGGGGGAGGGGAAAGGGCAGGTTGCAAGCGGTACATGCGGATAACTTGTTGGAGTACCCAAAATGTTCTTTTGTCTCAACAGGTTTTGTCCGAGATTGTAGGTCACGCTATTTTAGGTCATTTTGTTTCATTTTGTTAATTATGAGCTCTAAACGTCAAATTGGCAGAGCAAGAGTCTTTCATTTGCAAAATCACGGCCACATAACAACTGAGAATGATTTTCCAGCTTTGTAAATGACATTTTGATAAAGATTGATATAAATTTGAAAAAAGGTGGGCCGACGTTTTTCAAATTTAACCAAATTCAATCCACTTCAATCCTCTCCAGTTTTGTCCATCCATGTCCCTTCTTGGCTTCCCTGTGTTTTGTTAGAGTTATTCTATAGTTTTGAACAGTTATTTTGATATTTTAGTTAATTCTATGACCATTCGATCAGTGCTGAAATTGCCTAAACTTGCGTGACCTAGCCCCTTTAAGGCCAAACAGAAGTACATAAACTTAACCTAAGTACTTGAAATGTATGTTGCTGATGGAAACTGATGTTTGTCCTCTTTTTGAGTCATTCCCTACCGCCTACTGTACATGTACCTTGTTGACCATGCAAGAGCCAACAAAAACGATTCTGTAAAGTTCCATGCCACTTCACCCCCTCCCCCTCAGGATGAGGCCCCCCAAAATATATGTATCCCCCCCCCAGGCCCCAGGGCATTCAAGCATTTTTGGACAACAATCTGTCCCCTGGGGGTGGTACATCTGACTGATTTTGACTTTGAGTCCCGTCCCCACGTATAGGGCAAGAGGAGAACTGGGAATGGCGGAAAGCTTGAGAAAGGTAAGAGTTGCTTTAATCCATGCATATCATACTTTCACTTCACCATCCACTGCAAAACAATGCTCAATCTGAATTATGTGATTTGGTCTCTATTGTTTTGGTGATATTCATGTCTAATTTGCATTGACATTCACATGATATGCATGAGACATGATGAAAGGGAAGTGTTACTGGAATAACAACAAGAAACAGTGGTGCGAGCTAGCTGCTATAATCCTATAGAACTGCAGAATCGTGTTGTTGGCCACGCACATGCAAACCTAGTCCCTCTGGGACTGGGGTTGGGGGTAGAAAAAAGAGAGCCTGCTCACAGGCTAATGCAAACCTCTTCATATCTTCCACATTGTGTGGATCCGCAGAAATGGAAACAGGAAAAGTGTCTCAGGAAAAATATATAACAAAACATACCCTTTGATACATCAGTAACAAAAATGTACAGAGGTCCCACAGATGAGCACGCAACAGAGATGAAAGAATAGGCACATAATTTACTAGAATATTTGCGGGGAACCAAGTCAGCCAAGGCTGAACTTAGGAAAAATGAACCAAGTCAATATCATTACTTTGAAAACGTCTGGAACTTACGAAACTAGCACATGGTACAAAACCTTTAATTATGTGTTCCTTCTTAAAGCCTGCTACAAAGAGGGGTGCATTCATCTAATTTGCAAGAACGGAAGACCCACCAATGATTCAGTATGGTTCCCAGGAGGACCAAGTATTCATTACCTGTCATTTCCAGTGCCAGACCCTTAAAAACCTTGGGGAGCCAAGGAATGTGAAAAGTCCAGTGAAGTTTGCAGTGGACATTACATGGAAACAGAAGAGATTCTAGCAATGGGTAAATGCACTTTAACCCACCGACTCCCAGGGCTCTGCCCGGTTCAGGCCGGTTTGGCAGCCAAAGGGTTAAGCAATGCTCACATATCTCCTCCTGGAGTACTGTTATACAAAGTAATAAAAGATGCTTTTGACAGAAAACAAAAGGAAAGTCTACAACTGACCCCCAATGAGATAGAGCACCCAGAGCTAGGATAAGCACAGCAAACCTTACACCATACTGATGACGTTGAGATGTGCATGTAAGACACCTCTCGAAGTGACGTTAGAAAACATTGGCAAGTAGGTGCATGTAAAGCTTCCGCAAAAAAAGAGAGAGAAATCAAAAGGGGGCAAGTCTAGTAAAGCTGTTATAGACTGCACTTACCCATGATGTATTAGTGGAGGCCCTGAGTGGGGTCACATGATTGCCTGTCAACGTAAAGACTACCTGATAGAGTGGTTTCATTTTCGATGCCTTGCGGCTTTTAACAGCGCCAGATGGAGGGTGGATTTGTCCACAATGCAAGAATCCACCTCAGTAGAGAGATTTATAGGTGGGTTTCTATTAAACTTGACTTGAAGAAGACAAATTTACTGGTAGTATGTGTAATATCAGGTCCAACCCGCCCCCCACTTTGCAAGACCATTTGCTTTTCTACCCTTTTCTATCACGAAAATAATTTCGCTTACTTTCTTCACTTAACTCTGAATTATGGAGTTTTTTCTCAAGAAAATAAAATTGTCTACATATTCAAGCAAACATAACGAAAATCGCCTATTTAGGGTTTAGTGGTCAATTTACACGACATTCTGCCTATAAAACTATAAAAGTTAGAGATAACAAGTTAAACCGACGTTTCGGAGTAGACATCACTCCATTATCAAGGTATGATGCTAAAATTACAGTATTAAGAACGATTGACGCTAAGAATTAACATAATAAGCACGTGCGAAATTGGCTATAAGAATACTTTAGCACGAATGGAATCCGATTGCACATTGAGGCTAGGCTATGGTGTATTTACATTTGTAAATACTAATAACCCAGCAATTTATTTCACACATGACTGTAATTGTAGGCTCTTATTGCCTAATTTACCTTGTTGGGCAACAACTTTTAGAAAATGCTAAAAAATGGCATTTCCAAGCTTGTAAATTTCAAAATTTTCTGGGGGGGGGAAGATCTGGGACCCCCCGACAGGCTCACACCCTCGCCGCTCGGGATTCCACAGCCGTCTACTTTACTTTCCCAGCTACAGGTGTACCTACTGCAAAACTTACTGAAAGCACTGAATATGCAGCGTAATTTTAATTTCACTTTGAACGTTGCACACAGTTTTGTAATCGCATGGTCAAATTCAGCAATAATGAAATATGGGTGCTTTGCCTTTATTTAATAGTTGAACAAAAAATGTGTGTAAATTAGCATTGTACCAGTAACTAAAATGCAAACTTCATAAACCTAAAGTAGAACATTTAAATTTTTTTTTTCCAATGGCATAGCAAACGTTGGATTGTTTTAACTTTTATGACAAAAACAACATATAAAGCAGTTAAAAACATAGTGAAGCAATGCATTTAAACATTTTTATAAAATCTGACTTGACGTTTCATATGTGGCAACATACATTTTTAAAAGTAACCGTTATTATATGAAAAACTATTTATATTTCAAAAAAAATTGTGGGCAATCTGGGTAAGACTTAAAAATAGCAGTGACATATTAATAAACATGGCATCTGACAGGATGCGGCGATGCGGATCCGCATAATTCACTAAAATCCGCATCTTCCGCATAATTCCAATATTTTCCGCATAATTCCGATATTTTCCGAAAAAAACAGAAGAAATATCTGATATTAGTGATAAAGCAGCTCCTTAACATCCTCAAAAACATAAAAGCCGAAGAAATTGACTGTTTTGAAACGCTTATTTTCCTGAACATTGAAGAAAACACACCATTTCGTTCGCAAGATGAAATTTCGTAAGAGAGATCGTAAGCAGTTTCTGCGCATTTTTTCGCCAATGAGCCTGGACACTAGTTTTTGTTCCTACAATGCTTTCATTGGACGAGAAACAGTTACACTTCAGCAAATGACTGATAAGAAACTAAGGGCGCGTTCGATTGACCGTATTCCGGAATAGGATTACATGGAATACAAGTTAGAAATCCTTCGTTTTTACCGAGATTCACATTAAAAATGTCGAGCACCTGCTAAAATGCTATTTTAAACATATCTTTATTATCCTTGTTGCTTCAAAACGCCAGACATACCGTTTTGAATTCATCACTTCACGTATTCTTATTCCGGAATACGGAGAATCAAAGTCAATGATCGAGGGAATGGATCGCGCTCCAAAGGTATTACAATTTTGCTCCATTATCTCCAAATTGAAACAAAATTCATGATGAGAAACAAAATATTTTTTTATCGCTTTATTTATTTTACCAAAAGTTGCGGGAAAATCCCAACTGCTAACCCTTTTATTTCAACGGTGAAAGCTGGTCGCAAATTGATGACTCCTGCAAGTATTTTAATCACAAATGGCAAAATTTACCGTAAGCATGTAAATACATTGGACGGGCCTAATTATTAGTTTTATAACTTGTTTAAGTTTCCGCATAATCCGGTGTAATTTCCGCATAATCAACGCATGTTTCCGCATAATATGGCCAAAAATTTCCGCATAATCTTTAATTTTTTTCCGCATCCTATCAGAAGCCATGTAATAAAGTGACAGTTTGTCACTGGTAAGATTAGCATTTAAGGTTGGATTCAATTTCAGTATGAACAAGGTTTCTAATACTTTGCAGTGGCAACCAGTTTTTCCAGATGCATGAATTTCAATTTCAATTTCATATGTAATCAGCACTAGCTGATGTGTGTTTATGTTTGGAGAGCGCCATAAAATGAAAACTGAACATTTTCAAGTGCTCTCCAAACACTGTATTTACTTCTTCTTTTTCCTGTTTTCCAACTGACGAAGGGCTTAGGCATTAAATTAAAATCTACTCCTTCCAAGTAAGTTTACCTCTAAGTCTATCTCGTTCCGCGGATTACCCATCCAGATAACTTTTTTTTTTTTTTTTCATTTTCTTTTTTTTTTTTTAATTAAGCTTACAGGTACTTTTTTTTCTCTGTACATATTGACTGCGGACTTTCATCGAGACAACTTCATCA
>JALIRR010008701.1:7500-10000 GCA_023091755.1 Montipora sp. Colony 1 RG-2022
TTCGTTAGAGATCCAATATGTACCACGTTTGTGTATAAAAATGTCCTTTGTCTTGAATCGACCAGAACTTTTCCCCCAAAGACTGAAAAATGACCGTGAGTTAGTTATAAACAGAATATCAGCAGTACGTTGAGATTTTGAAAGATCTTTCATTTTGTAAAACACGTTTCAATTAGTAAATTTGATCAGTGTATAAATGAAGCTGTATAGCAATGACATAAGAAAAATTTTTAATGTTAGAAAAAAAAGAACAAATACTTACAGAATGAACAAAAAACGTCGCAAAAGCGACAAAATATACACCGGAAACAATCATTATGAATAAAGGCAACCGAGAGCAATTAAATAGTGACATTTATAATTTCTGTATTTATATTTATCATGGTTGTATTTGCATTTGGCACACGGCTCTCCAGAAAGCTCAAGAAGAGCATTTCTATTAATGAGAGAAACATTCGTGTTTTAAAGAAACAAAGATGATGAATGAGCCGTGGTGTCACCAAAGCAACGTCGAAAACTCAAAACATTAATTTACAATTTATAACTATTCTTGGTTGAGTTAGGAATGAGTGACCCACCCCTTACCAGAGTTTTGGTATTTTAATTTTGCAGATCGAAGCCAGTTTCACTAACTCCTTGGCTTTATACCGTTTTGACACCATTTTTGACTACGGCAACAACCTTAAGGAGACCAGAGCCGTCAAACTCCTCAACGGTTACTTCGGTCACCTCATGAATGTTGTTCAGCCTGAAATGCAAGAGAAGAATCAGCAACGAAAGGAGGACGGTGACCTGACCTATCCATATTTCATCCCAAGGTGGCTGCCAAATGGTATCCAGACCTAGCTCGTCTAACCTAGCTCGCCTAGCTTGTCGGTTGCGAGGCATCTGAGCATGCGTTGTGAGTCGTGATCAAGTAGAGTGAAACGAGTAGAATTAGCGTAAGGGAGCATCAGTGACGTGTACTTTCTTAGATGCTAGTTAAAAGTTTGGGTTTGATTGTCCACAAGCTAAGTCAAGCCAGCTAAGATAGGAGTGAAAGTTTTGTTGCATTTATAGTTTAGTAAGCACGTAAGGAGTGCTTACCGCTTAGTGTAGACTTAAGCTATGTAACTGTTTATACCTGAAAAGAGAATAAACACTGTTGGTGTGCCACAATTTGCTTGAGCTGACAAATCTGGTCATTAGTACTCGTTCTTGTGTAATAATTCTTATCATTACTTTGCACATCTTTTTAGCCTCAGCTTCTCACTATTTGCCGATATCGATATCGACTGTCAGAAAATCTGTCAATGTAATAACCGAACCCATATATTGTATAGCTTGTCGTTTTGCGGCGAGTCTAATTTGCAGGTCGCAGGTCGCAGGTCGCAGGTCGCAGGTTATTGTTTCACCAATACAGAATGTATCCTAAACATTCTTAAAAGCTAACCTTGGGCCTAATTAGGCCTAAACGAAAGTTTTTAGGCCTAAGGTAAGCTTTTATGAATGTTTAGAATACTTTCTGTATTGGTGAAACAATGACCTGCAACCCGCGACCCGCGATCCGCGACCTGCGACCTGCAGATTAGACCCACCGGTCTGTTTGTAGTTGGTAAACATAAGTAAACTATTGGCATCTTTCCTCATTGTTTTTGCATCCAGCATCCGATTCAGCCTGTAAACAAAAGCAGAGAAACAAATGTTAAGAACTAACGCTAGAAAGGAACGACGTTTTGACTGATCATCAGTGATTTTCTCAAGTTCGAGTTCTTGGTTAAAGAATTAGCATATATAATATAATACAGTAACAACAGAACCTTGCAACTAAAGGACAAGAGATTGGTTTGTTACTCATTCTAACAAGAAAAAGCACACAGGAACAGCTTGAAGACGCGAGGCATGACCATGGCTACTGTAAATGTTCTAGTGAAACTGAATCCATAATTTCGCCACCAAAGATCCACCCCATTAGTTTGCAGGAACTGAAAGAGCGTTGCTCTAGAATTAAAAGAAAATTGGCTGTGGACGATGACAATTAAGTTGATTGAAAAAGAAACTAGAGACAAATCATTAAAAGAACATTGAAGTAACTTACAATGGAATGAAGCAAGAAAGTCTGAGATAACAGCATCAAAATGTAAACGAGTTGCAAGAATGAAAGAATTAACTTCTCCAGTTATAGCCCTACAAGAGATATTACATTATAATCAACCATTCCAGACTTCTTTTATGAAGGAAGGTCTTGACAAAGAGCCAGCGATTATCAGTGAATAAATCGCTGAAATGCAGGGAGATGATCGTCAAGTAACTGTGAAAAAAGTGGATTCATTGTAAGTGCAATCCATGGCTTTTTGCGAGCAAGTCCAGATGGTTTAGTCCATGACCCTCTGGAATCTACTCCAGATGGGCTAATTGAAGTTAAGCTCATTGTACTTTAAGAAGAAGAAGCACTAAAAGCTGCACTCATAAGAAAGGGAATTTGCAAATTAGTGAAAGGTGGTGTTTCCCTTAATAGAAA
>JALIRR010008702.1:0-10000 GCA_023091755.1 Montipora sp. Colony 1 RG-2022
CCCTTCGCGCCTTCCGAAAATGGAAGAAAACGACTGTTTTGCAGTCTACTTGACCAGCGGGTCGGGTTAAAAAAAAACACGCATTTTGGGGAGGAAATGCGTGACGAAATAAAGCCCCTGAGAAAACCGAGATGTACGCACTGCGAAATCTCTCGTTCCTCGATACGCAATAAGAGCCGCATTAAGAAAGTTTGTAAATAAAAAGAACCTTTTCGGAAATCAAACTGTAGAGTTTTGTAGATTAAATGTTGACCCTAATTAATAACGCAAATAACGCGCCACAGTATGCGTCGTAGTCGTCGTAGTATGTATGTATGTAGTACGCGTCGCAGGCATCTGCATGACGGCGACGTGAAATCACTAAATTTGAAGTTTTGACGACAATGTAAGCATACAACAGAGACTCTTTCATTCTCTATTTTAACTTTAAAACCGCTCGTACCAATTTATTTTTAGGATACTTCGCCCACATTGTTGGACATGAACGAGATAGTATGCGTCGCGGGCATCAATGTTGACAAAACTTCTCGATTTTAAAAAACTAGCAACCCGACAGTCCAGAAGTCTACATACTACAAAGCTAAAGTAAATTTTAGAAAAATCGCTTGGCAATTCTAAACGAATTCGAATACTCCAAAAGTTTCAATAAGGCTTTCTATGGGAATTCGGTGATCTGAATTTCCGACTGCGGGCCTCAATTGGCATTTCTAAAGAAAGATCTCCTGGTTCTAAAAAGAACTGAATGAGATATTTGGTGGGAGTTCTATACTGAAAATTACTACCGGGTATCTACGCATTTCATATGTTGGAGTCACTATAGTCAGACGGTCATCGTTCGCAACCGTAGCGCACTGATGATCTGTAATAGTTAAGGTCTTCATTTAGTTCATTGTGAAAGTGTCCACGAAAATCCACAGTTCCTACCTGGTATTTGTAACTCTGGCCATACTCTGTCAATGAATGGTCTGCAATTGCTCTTATTTTTATGAAACTTTTATGAAAGCACCACTTCACAAGCTTCACGACGATGGATCAAAATACTTTTCTAATTGCGGATTTAATTAGAATGAAATCAACGCATGCATGTCCCCTTTAACCTCCTTTGCAAAGCAAGGAAAAACCCTCCCGTTCAAGAGGGGATTGGCTGAGCAAAAAATAAACAACCAATCAACGACCGTGAGTAGTTTCCGTGAATTACCGTGAGACTTCGCGAGACTAGGGAATTTAAGAAACAACACTTTCGGACCAACGTCTACGACTACCACAACACCACACAAGCAATAATGTCATTGGTTAAAAGGGCATAAATAATCGTGCTGCACGTGCAGCACGGATTTTAGCAAGTATCTCAGCGGTCCTCTGCATGACGGTGACGTGAAATCACTAAACTTGAAGTTTTGACGACAACGTAAGCATGCAACAGAGACTCTTTCATTCTCTATTTTAACTTTAAAACCGCTCGTACCAATTTATTTTTAGGATACTTCGCCCACATTGTAGGACATGAACGAGACTGAATAATCGCGAGAGACTTATGATACAGCCAAGTTATATTTTGAGGTGACGTTTTCGTCGACCGTCGCCGTTGTAGATCTTAAATTCCCTAATTGCAAACAATTGCGCGAAACGGGCAGTCCGCAGCGGATCTAATTAGAATGAAATCAACGCATGTATGGGGTGATATTAGGTCCCATTTACCCACCAAAGAGGCAAAACAGAGAAAAGGCTCGGTTCCCTAGGTTGTCACACTCCTCGACGAGATTTTCGACCCAAGAAAACGTTGAATGTTGTTAGTTTCAAAGGGGGAAAGGCTGTTAGAAAGTCGAAGCTAAGTGTTCCAGTTCGTTACTCCATCCAACGAGCGACTGATTCCGCAACAGCATCTCCACTAGCGTCAACTAGCTCCAGTGATTCCTCGCAGCACCCTTACCATGATTTACCCGTTGATTTCGAGGAAGAATCCACCGGCGCTAACAAAAAAGCAAAGGTCCGCAAAATAAAGATCAAACGGAGGCTGAAAGCCTACCACGTTAGGAAGGAAAGACTTGCTGAATCGTGGCTCAATGTTAGAAATAAATTGGTGTCAGCTTTGTTGACAAGGCATTCTTTGCCCATTGGACAGATGCCGCGCACCGGTGGCTCAGTTGGTTGAGCACCGGGCTGCCACGCGGGAGGTCGTGAGTTCAACTCCGGCCGGACCAACACTCAGGGTCCTTAAATAACTGAGGAGAAAGTGCTGCCTTTGTAATTACATCTGCAAATGGTTAGACTCTCTAGTCTTCTCGGATAAGGACGATAAGCCGGAGGTCCCGTCTCACAACCCTTCAATGTTCATAATCTTGCGGGACGTAAAAGAACCCGCACACTTGTTGCAAAGAGTAGGGCATGTAATTCCCGGTGTTACTATGGTCTGTCTTCTGTGATGTATCATGGTTGGGAGGGTAGAGGCTCGGTGAAATTAGCTACACCAAGCTACTCTAAAAAATCCGAGGGTAAATAAAGATGTATGATATGATGATATGGTGTGTACCATCCCAAAATGCGAAAGAGAAGCTAGTGGGAGATGCCTCCACTGCGGAGCAGCTCAATTCCTTTGCGAAGAGCACATGAATATTGTGCACGCAGGAGGCAGATCTTTGCATCAACCGGAGATTTGGAAGGTTTTTACGTTGTGATTGTAGTTTACAATATGTTTGTCTAGGCTTTTTTGTTTTTGGCTTCCTTCTGTTTCTTTCTCTGTTTTATTAATCGGTAACGCTTGTTCAAGACTCGCTAACGATTCATCAATTGTAGGTCTAGAGCACTCATGATTTTCCCACACATGTACAATATATGCTCATTATTTTCACCCATTCGATTGACTATTTTTCCAATCCCATACTGCAATACGGTTTTGGGGAGTCTTTACACTTCAGTGAACTGGATAGCCATAATTTGAATGCCATAATTTTAATTTGAATGGAAATAACCCTCCAAAAAGAACTGGATTGCAAAAATAGCGAATTTACTGGGGTTTTAATTCACTATTTCCTTTACAATAAAGTTTTGATCAGTCCACTTCACACAAAAAGTATTGTGACTTTCAAATGGTCGTCACTATTCTCTGTGGTTGTTAGTGACAGCAGTTTGTGACACTGCAATTTTTAATATCAATGAATGGACTTGACATCTAAAGAGCTTGGTTAGATAAATGACTGGCTCATGATCATATTTATTATGTGTTTCAAAACTTCACAAAACAAGCTAATACAGAGCTTTATTTACTCAGGATGAAAGGTACATTCCCTACCAGTTTGGAGAATGTGTGTGGACCACACCACACAACCACAACCACGGTTATGTGCGTGACATTATAGCTGTGGATTCATATGGTAAGGAAGTTGGCTAGTGTTGAAATATATTATGTAAATTCCACAGCTTGATCTTTGTTTTTTGTCTGCCAATATTCTCAAAAGAAAATGCCAATTTCATTTTAACCATAAAAGCATGAGTCATGTTTGAAGATTATAAGGATCAGACAAAAGAAGCCAATTGAACTTCCTAGCGATGAAGCACTTGTTTCAGCTAGATTATGTGATTATACCTAATAATAATTACTATAATACAATACTAATTATATTACTTCACTGTAATTCAGGATCCTGCTAATGTGATGAAACAAAGTATTATTATTGTTGTTACTGTAATTATCACTATTACCTTTATTATATCAAACATGGCCCATTCAAATCAAGCAAGTTGAATGTTTTCTTGAGAAACTCAGTCTTCAAACATGTTTTATTATACTTACAGTGAAACACGCCTTACCGTGGGTGGCCACCCAACAAACTTTCACATTTTGGTACAATTATTGTGTGTAAATATGTTGACCCAACAACCCATGCAACGATGTTCAACTTACAACTCTGCAAACTTTGCAAGGAGGCGTGACTGTCAATCAAATTCACACATGCTGATTGGCGGACAATTTGTAAAAAACTTTGTTAGGTGGCCACGGTGAGGCGTGTCGCACTGTAAAAGATCATTTTAGGCGAGTTACTTGGTCATAATTTTCTGTTTAAAATATAATACTGAACATATTAACATGATAACTTCATTCTAGTGGTGATAAGTGTCATATCAGTATGAAGACAATAGTTATTGAATTGCATTTGACTTTGTTAAAAGTGCTGTTAACAAATTATTTATTAAGGATATTATACTGAACTATGAAACCCAACTGTTGAAAAAAAAGAGCTTAGTGGTATTTAAATATCTACAATCCTGATTATGAAGACATTGAAATTATAATAAGTATAGCCAGGAACTCCTTGTGGTCGCATTTGCATTTGCTTTTCGTACTGGAATGGCCATTTTTCCTTTTTTCGCCAGTGGAAATTTTAGCTTTCCTCACCCTCCCTCCCTTCTTGTTAAGTATCTGGTTGGTGCACATGTAAGTATTTCACTGATTGCTTCAGTGTGACATATTTCCTTTTTCATGGTTGCCGCTCGCGGGGTTGCCATGGTTCCCTCCTTCCCCATGGTCAGATCTCTTCCTTGCTCCACCAACCTGTAAGGCACCAGCTTCTAAGCTCATCTGCTGCTGATTAGTTTTAAGGCAATGAAACAAAATAATTAATTTTCTCAATTTTGCATTATTGTGTAACTTAGCACCATGGAACTATTATTGAGTGAGTTAAAATTAACCTTTGCCTTCATCTTATCAGCTAACCTCATACTACATTGCATTCTTTAGGACTGCAACATGCCATTAAAATAAAATGCTGTGAGCATGAACCAGAGGCTATAACTTTAGTTAGGAATGGTTACTGGCCATCCACACCTAAACAACCTCAAGTTGCCTTTGACTTGGGATTTATGAACTTGCCGCAGTACCTGTTCCTTGAATGCGGAGTGTCATTAAAATCAATTTATCAGGCACACTGCAGTAGCTGGCTCCGTCTTTGTCAAAAGTGTATATAAGTATCATCAGAGAAGCTTCATTTTTTTGCTTTGTCACAAATAACACACTACAAGCTACCATTTCCAGGCAACATTGAGCCAAAAATGCCTACATATTATTATTATTGTTGGCCCAGTACCAAAAGTAGGCAGTTTTCTGCTAAGAAGCAATCAAGCAGCTATTACACGTATTCTTATTGCAATGGGCAATAAGAAATGAAAGCTTCATTGCCGATTTTCCCGAGGCATTCCTTTACTTTCCCAGGCTCATGTATTTCGCGTGATTTAAAATTTTGATACCTTTTGTTTTCATTTTGTGTGAGAGCTTGCCTGGCTGGCAAAGTGGCCTGAGAGATCGAAGAGAGAGGTGCTTGCCAAGGCATGAAATCTTCTTGTTCCAGACAAGCAGACATCACTTTTCTCAAACTCTGTATCTATTTTTTATATTTGACCAATTTGATTATTTTATTTAATTTTCTAGGTTAAAGATATTTATCGTTTGCTTGTTGGAGATTGCTTTTGTGAGTTCAGGTATATCACCAGCATCTTGAACAATTTGAAGCAGTTCAATCCCTTGCTTGAAAGTGAACATGAATGTCCTGCTTGCCCTAAGGTTTGTTACAGTGTTCCTTTAACATGTAAGTTGAGTTCATTGTACACTGATAACTTAAGAAAAATATGAATAATGGCTATTTGTCGAACATTGAAGCCTGCCCAGTTGTTTTAGTATTCTTGACACGATGCAACTAGTACTAAGCAGTTTTCGTGCACAGAGACATTGCAGTGGACTATTTCTTTTTCTTATTTTTTGTTGTAACCTGTAATGTACCTACATGTAACATTTTTTAAGCTGCATTTAAATGTACAGTACTTTATTCATTGTAAACTTGTAACTTGCATTGTAATGTTTAAGTTCAATGAACATTACATGGTGTAATCTGTCTCTGAAAGTTGTCTTTTTTTAAAATAAGTTTTATAACTTATAGGATATTATTTTCCTCTGTGTCATATGATTAAACATACATTGTAAGTGAAAGTTTCTGGGCTAAAACCTTCTTGGACAGTGATTGAATATTCCAGCATAACAAACTGTCCTAAAATAATTGGGCATGCTATTTAGTAGTAATAATCATTTTGCCAGACATTAAAGCAATGAGACAAAATGGTTAATTTTTTGTTTCACATGCTCTTTTATTTGTAAGGACTTAGCTCTTCCATGGCATATGTGTAAACACTATTACTGCATTACATTTGAAGGAAGATGGAAGTATATTTATCTCTGTGGATGCCTTGTTTGGTTGCGTCAGGAAGTGCAGTGCCGGAACTAGTGGAAAAGATTCGAATCATGGGGAGGAACTTTTCATCAGTCAAGTGAAAGTGGACACATTTTTGGCTTCTTACAATAGGAAGTCTAACACCAAATCAATGGTACACTTACATGTAGAAGCCATCTACCAAACCCTTGTATTGAACAACAACTATGTGTCATCTTGGAATCAGTTCTGTTATCAGTAATTTGAGTAAATACTTCTCTTTAGATAGTGTTAAATCAATCTCATGATTTGAATCAAGAGAATTAGATATGTCAGTTTTTACTGTAGTGATTTACACTAAATTGCCTGATGAAGGACACTTAACTCCGCCTGGGGTGTAAATTCCACCCCTGCCAGTCCCCAGCCTGGATGAAGGAGGAGGGATTGTCTCAGAATTTCAGGTGTAGTTGTAACTAAGGACTTTCTCTGCAGTTTTGATCCATCCAATTCAATCCACCCAATTGAAAGAGTGATATTTTTTTAGGAACAATGTAACCAGTTCCAAGCAGGGTCTAGTCTACGTTCAAAGAACAAATCCAAGAAGCTGGACGAGACAGCCCTTTTTGGAGCAAGCTGTAAACATGAGGTTCCACTGAAGTTTTTCAGCTTGAAGAGAGGAGAAGAGTAAGAAATTATACAACATTTCTCGTCAATACTGCACAAAACAAATGCCATCCTTCAACTTAGCACACTCACTAATTTTTACATTTCAAGCAGGGGAGGACTTACCATATTCCTTTCAGTATGCAGTGTTTTGTTAATGTAACAAATAATTTATTCCCTTATAGCCCTGTGTCCCAGCATGATGCTTAACAAGGGTATGTAACTCAATCCTGGTTACTCACTTTAGCTTTGCTAGTTGTTTCATTTTAGTGACACAACCATTATTCTTTAACATTCTGCACCTTGCGACATGTGTCCCAATTGTGAGCTACAGTGTAGAGCCATTCTGACATTTGATCATGTGTTACTATTCACCATTTTATTGCAGGATTGGAAATGCAGTTTTTCTTCTCAAGTGGATTAAGGAAATGGTTGATAACAAATCCATCCACGTTTATTTTTTTTATGATATTGCATGCGTATTGGATACACACTTGAGAGTAAGAGTTGCGTTATTTTATTTGCATACATTGTTATTCATCTGTTATCTTCTACTGCATGTTTTTGTTCCATACATATGTGTATTTGTTCTAAATAATGTTTCTGTCCCAGAACACACACCAGGAGTCAATACTTGATAAGGTTGCTCTTGCAATCCCTGCATTCCACTGCTATGAGCACAAGGTTTCTTGTCAGGTATCTAGAAAGAAATATTTGGACCTGTTATTATGTTAAAATTAAAAATATACCTGTGCTGTATATGTCACTAAAGTAGGTTTTGGCAACATTACCATTGTCTTCCCTTGGTGCTATTATAATTGTAAGAGACCCTTGATTTAAGATGGTACAGTTAATTGTAAGCAATGACTTTTATCACTTGAAATGACAGGTAAACTACAGTGGAAGAAGGCTGGAAGGGTTTGGGATGAGTGATGGCGAGGTGATGGAAAGACTGTGGTCATACTTGAGGCCAACAGGAAAGATAACAAAGGAAATGACTCCTGCACACAGAGTCGACACATAAACAGATTTTCCTATTCATTTTGCAAGAAAGTCAATTTCAGCCCTTGGTAAATGTTGTGGTTGTTTCCATTAGTCTTTTTAAAGTTCATTTAGATATTGTTGTAACTTTTTACTGATGCTGAAACAATACAGGAGACCGACTCTGTGACCATTTTAAGAAGGCTGTTGAGACCAAGAAAGAAACGGAAGATCAACTTAACTTGCTGATTGTGAAGTTAAATGAGACAGGTCTGTGGGCTGTCTATTTTTCAGACTTATTATCATATCCCATTCCATGACATTAGTACAGTAATGTTATTGTGATAATTATAAGGATATTTTGTATCAAAGTTAACACCAAGAGTACCTTAGAATACTTAGCAAGCCTTTCATTAATTCAATTAAGTGTTCTTTTCATAAGCCTGTTTCAATCAACTCTAAGAATACTTATATAGGATTGTTACTCCTTGATATGTGAATTGCATAGACGGGTATTGTCATGGACCAGATCGGCTAATTCACTCACTCACTGATTCTCAGCATGCATCGTTCGTAGATAGAAATGCTGATGTTGCCCACTATACATGCATATGTATGTTGTCAATTAATATTATTATGGTTGTCTTTGTGAAGCAGTTGGTCTACTGTAGACGGTATTGCTGATTTATCTTTGTCTTGCTTACATGTACATGTTAAACTTTTCCAGTGTGTTGCATATTAACTTTGTGCTCCATGAACCTCGGATCCTGTCACAAGAACTTTCTCTTAATCAATGTCGCGTTTCAAACGTTTCCAGTTTTACTTTCTCCAGGTAATAAAGTTGAGATTTCCACGATCGAGGAATGGAGCAACAAGGAAAAAACTGCGATGACTAAGACCTCTTTCACAGGAAAACCTGGTATGCTTCAAGGAGATATTGTTGTTCTGCTTGCATAAGAGCCACTGATAACCATGAGGCAGAATATTTGTGTTTCATTTAATTTAATTAATAGCCTGGTTATTGCTTATGAAGTGAAATATGCATTAAAAAATTATAGTTGAAAGTACTAATTTATGTGTTGTACTTTATTTGCGAAGATGGCTTATCTGGCTCAGATGCCTACCCAGAAAAGTTGAGACAGTATTACTCTGTGAGGTATGGAAACATTGTTTTACCCATACTTGTTTATGTTGTTTTATCTCTGAGAGGGAAACCCAAACCTAGAACCAAATTAGTAACAGACCCCAGTGCATTGCATAGAATTTTAATGTTTTTCAGATATTTGCAGCTTCTGCGTATTGCCTCAAGTAAAAAGTATATGAAACTCAGTTCTGTAGAGGTTGTGGTTCAAAATTGTTTGCAATGAAGTGGATTTTATGTAGTTGTAATTCACTGAAGCACGTTTATTTAGGTGATAGGGTGGTCTCCAAAGAGCTCTGTTGTTCCTAGTAAAGCAGGGTTTAAAGACACGGTTCCATCCTAGATGCATTACATTGTGTTATACCCCTAGTATGCAGTCATTTATGGAGGAGCATATCTGTCAGTTACAGAGCCTGTATTTGTCTTATCGTTTCAATTCAGGACAAGTTTGCAAAAGAGCAACCCAGGGTCTGACACTTGGAGTATATTGACTGTTCAACTGAGCGGTAGGCAGATTAAAATATTATTTAGGTCTTTAATCACAAGGGCCGGATTGTTTGAAGCCCAATTAGTGCAAATCCTGGGTTAACTGTGGCCGAAACCTGTACATAGCCAAGGTAGTCAAGGTTATTAGCGCTAATCAGCTTTCAAACAACTCTTCCACAGTTTTTAATTAACCAAATTGGTAAATATGGTATTGGAATGGTATGGCGTGGTTTTAAGAACTGGTGCATGTGATTTGATTATTGCAGATTAGATCAGCAACTCAAGAAATTAGAGATTGGTCAGGCGCAGTGGTCTCCAGACAATCCTTTATATCTTGCATATATCCATGAGCTCCATGACAAGCGCCAAAAGGATTTACTGCTGTCAATGCACTCAAAGTGTTCAGAAAGGTGGTTTCTGTTGCAATTGATGAAAAAATATGCAGGTATTGACATATACTGCACATACAAGAACTCAATGATGAAAATATAATAATTATCAAGAGAGCAGGGTCGGTCCAGTGGTTAGACCACTC
>JALIRR010008702.1:15000-17764 GCA_023091755.1 Montipora sp. Colony 1 RG-2022
TGCTCCCGAAGTCCCGCACTCCCGCAGTGGAAAAAGCAAGTATATGAAATGGGGGTAAAACTGCTGCTCCCGCACTCCCGCAGTGGAAAAAACAAGTATATGAAATGGGGGTAAAACTGCTGCTCCCGCAGTCCCGCACTCCTGCAGTGGAAAAAAGATGAATATGAAATGGAGGTAAAACTGCTGCTCCCGCACTCCCGCAGTGGAGAAAACAAGTATATGAAATGGGGGTAAAACTGCTGCTCCCGCAGTCCCGCACTCCCGCAGTGGAAAAAGGGTGAATATGAAATGGAGGTAAAACTGCTGCTCCTGCAGTCCAGCACTCCTGCAGTGGAAAAAGAATGAATATGGAATTGGGGGGAAAACTGCTGCTCCCGCGGTCCCGCACTCCCGCAGTGGAAAAAGGATGAATTTGAAATGGGGGTAAAACTACTGCTTCCGCAGTCCCGCACTCCCGCAGTGGAAAAAGCAAGTATATGAAATGGGGGTAAAACTGCTGCTCCCGCAGTCTCATAAAAAGTGTAGTTAGGCTAACCGCAAATTGACAGCTAAAATTTTTGAAAGAGTGCTTCGACCTAATCACTGTAACAAGCGCTTAGGCTTAATCAGTAAACGAGTGCTATATACTTCAGACGATCTCATAAAAAGTGTGGTTAACCAAATCGCAAATTGAAAGCTAAAATGTTAATTAAAGAAGTGCTTCGACCTAATCACTGAAACAAGCGCTTAGGCTTAATCAGTAAACGAGTGCTATATTGTTCAGACGATCTCATAAAAAGTGTAGTTAACCAGACCGCAAATTGAAAGCTGAACTGTTAATTAAAAGAATGCTTCGATAAAATCACTAAAACAAGCGCTTAGGCTTAATCAGTAAAAGAGTACTATATTCTTCAGCCGATCTCATAAAGAGTGTGGTTAACCAAATTGCAAATTGAAAGGTACAATCTTAAAAGAGTACTTTGACCTAATCACTGAAACAAGCGCTTAGGCTTAATCAGCAAACGAGTGCTATAATGTTCAGACGATCTCATAAAAAGTGTAGTTAACCCAACCGCAAATTGAAAGCTAATATTTTAAACGAGTGCTTCGACTTAATCACTGAAACAAGCGCTTAGGCTTAATCAGTAAACGAGTGCTATATTCTTCAGACGATCTCATAAAAAGTCTTCTTAGGAGCATGCATTTAATGCCAGACGATCTCATAAAAAGTGTATTTAACCAAACCGTAAATTGAAAGCTAAAACTATAATTACAACCTAGCTAAGTATTTATGTACATTATTAAACCCTCACATCCCTAATGACTACTGTGCTCATGACACTTTTACTTTTGTTAGTGAAGTCATTAGACTCCATACCCTAAATAAGTTCATGGTTTCTTTCGATGTCGAAAGTCTTTTCACTAACATTCCCCTCATCGAATCTATCGACTTAGCGGTAGACTACATTATGAAGGGCAATCCAGATATTAAATTAGGACGGGAAAATCTTACTAAGTTATTTTTCTTTGCCACTGCTCAAACCCATTTTTCATTTTTGGGTAATTTTTACGATCAAATTGATGGGGTAGCCATGGGCTCCCCGCTTGCTCCTGTATTAGCTAATCTCTTTATGGGTCACCATGAGAAACGCTGGTTAGAGAATTACAATTCAGGTATCGATTTTTACCGCAGATATGTTGACGACACCTTTGCTTTGTTTAATACCGAGCAGGATGCTTTATCTTTCTTCAGTTATATCAACAGCCAGCATCCTAACATCAAGTTTACTATGGAGAAGGAAGAAAACCACAAGCTTCCCTTCTTAGATGTGCTTTTAGATAACCATAGTAATCAGGGCATTATTACCTCGGTTTTCCACAAGAAGACCTACACCGGTCTTCTCACCAATTATTACAGCTTTGTACCTTTCAGTTACAAATTAGGACTAGTACGCACTCTGGTTGACCGAGTATTTAAAATTAATAATACTTGGACTGGTTTTCACTTGGACATAAGCAACCTTACCAAAACATTAAGGAAGAATTTGTTTCCTTCTAGCGTTATCGAGAATGTTGTTAGAAAATTTCTCAACAATTACTTTATCTCCGATTCCTCTCAGAGTGTTGCTCGGAAGGACAATTGTCTGTATTTTAAATTACCGTACATCGGTCCCTTTTCCATCATAACAAAACGCAGAATTAAGAAATTAGTCAACAAATTTTGCAGCGACCTGGAAATTAAGTTGGTGTTCACCCCGTTTAAAATTAGGAGTTGGTTTGGGGCGAAGGATCCTATCCCTGCGGGTTTACGATCGCGAATCATTTACAAGTTTTCATGTGCAGGCTGTAATGCCTGTTATATTGGTAGAAACATTTAAGCACTTGAGAGGTTCTGAAAATTGTCGCTCCCGGTGTTCAGAAGACTGTTTTAAAATCCTCGACTCTGCTTCCACACGTTTCCAATTGAAAATCAAAGAAGCCATGCATATCCTTTGGGAGCAGCCATCTCTAAATTCCCAAGTCAAACATCTTAATTTATCCCTTTCATACTAATTAGTTTCTTTTCTTAGCCTAAACAGTTTGGTTTTTTCTGTTTTGTTTCGTGGTTGGGTGTTTTTATTCTGTTCTCGCCTTCATCCTTAATTATTCATGTTATATCTCACTTTGTTACACTATTTATTGCTCAGCTTTAGTTTATTTCTCATTTGTCAACTGACGATGGATGATGTTTCATCCGAAACATGTATTGATTAAATATGAATTTCAAAAACATCGTATGGATCAT
>JALIRR010008703.1:10000-17760 GCA_023091755.1 Montipora sp. Colony 1 RG-2022
TGTCAGCCCAGAAGCCAATGTTTCTCGCTTCTCTTTTATTTGTTATTCTTCAGAGACTGGAATGCTGTATTTCAATACCACACAATTCAGTGCCTTCTGATTTTCTGTAGCACGTACCACAGGCAACCCAGTGTATGAACACATGCGGTTCAAGAAAATTCATTGCCAAACTGGTGAATTCCAAAGTAAATTTCACTAGACGAAAAACCGACATCGTACTCATGGCTTCGTGATTCATGTGATATCGGTTCTCAGCGTAAAATGTACCGTGGAATTCACTAGTTAGGGAAATAATTTTTCTATAGAAGAAAGCAAAGAAAATGATTTAATTATGAAAGCAGCAACCGGAAACATCAAAACGCGGACAATTCGAAACCTTTTATTGTCACTAACCCTACAGACAGTAAGAATAAATAACCAGGGAGCTCCGCTTTTAGGCTTGGCTAAATCTATATATTAGATGACAGTCTGGGTTATACTGCGAACGTTTACGGCTGTTATCTTGTGGAAGACCACCCAGTATATCTTGACTATCGCAGGACAATGCGGAATATAACCGTCTCGAATTTAGAGGCCTGTACTCTATGTGAAGGAGTAGATGCTGATGAACTAACTAGTAAGATATATTATCATGTAATTCCAGTTAATCATGACCCAATGGATGTTGATGAGCAGTCACAACAGCAATTTCCCCACCAAGGACATTGGCGAGATTGTTTGCTTCCATATCAACAACACAATGTTTGCAGTACATGCAAAGAATTTTTGCTGTGTGCAGATAATCCCTAAAAAGCTTAGATCTAGCTAGCTTGCAAGCCAACTAGTGCAAAAGCGCCAGTGTCCAAGACAGATCCTCAGAGAATAAAGTTGACTCTACAGCAACAAAGGATAAAATGTGCAGAACTTGAAAGGGAGTAAAGTGCAATGAGAACTGAATTGCAGAAGTCACGTGTTGAAGTTGATAATGATCTAAGTAATGATTTTGTACAAATACTTGACTCAGCTGACTCAAAAATAACTCCCTTCATGAACTTGTTCGTTATCACCCCATGATCATCAGGTTTTGCCTTTCCTTAGCAGCAAAATCTCCTTCGTGCTACGAAGAAGTTAGAAACAGTGGGATGTTAGCTTTACCAAGCCAGTGGTTCAAAAGAGTACAGATAATTGTTTCTTAATTCCAGTTGAGAAGAAAAATTCGTGTTTCATTCCCGAAAAAATCGAAAAACCGATTAAGCCACTTTAAATAACGCATCCGTAAAAATAACAAATGGTTTAGTGCCCAAAGAGAGAATTTGTGGAGTAACTTCTTCCAACAAGTATGAGCTATTACTGGTATTCTGTTTTGTCGTTGTCGTTCTCTTTCTCTCTCCTTTCGTTTATGTTCTAGTCATAGGTCCTCCAGGCATCATGCAACCTTATCAGAGCTTCCAAAGATATGCCAAAAATTGTAATACAGAGAAAATAAGCAGCTCTAAACAAATTAAAAACAAACTCTCAGCTTTAAGTTTATATCCCTCCGATGCTTGACTTGAATAACTGCGTAGCCGCCAGTGTGGACCACAGCTATCATGATATGTCAAACTGGATTGAAACCAGCAAAAAATGCAGAAAGAAAACATTTTCCAAACCGTTTTCCACCTGAACACGAAAAGCGTTGACTGTGTAAGAACTATAGTTGACGTAGTATGGCCGTGTAGCGGCGTCGAGCCACAGAAAGCGCGCGAAAAATGAAGTTTCCTTTATGTTCAGGTGAGTTAAAATCGGTTGTGGGTTCAATCCAATCGAAAACCAGTACATGGTCAGCGGTCAACTGCAAAAAATACAGCTGACCTCGGCGGTGAGATATAATCTTGAGCCCGAGATATGGTCACGTGATACTGGTCAGCGGATATCCTGTTTTGACAGGTGTCAGTTTGGTGTCAGGTGTCAGGTGTCAATCAGGTGTTTTGACAGCTGGTCAGTTTTTCAATCTAAATCTAAATCACGATCCTTGCCTAGAACTGTCAAAGGCCTAGGTTTGGAGGAAGTCACTCCAAAAGACAAAGTCAGTCATTATCTGTTTAACAGGTAGTTTTTGTCTGTGTTCAACCAAGAGGATTTTCCTCGTACCTCACTTGAGAGTGATAATAACAGTAATCCTTCTCTTAACTCTATCCAGGTTACTATTTCAGAGGTGAGGGACATCCTTTTGAGTAAGGCCATGGGTCCTGATGAGCTTTCCTCTGGGATCTTAAAGGAGTGTACTGACGTACTCTCTCCATCACTCTGTGATATTTTTTACAAGTCACCGTCGTCTGGTTCAGTCCCCTCAGGGTTTAAAGAGGCTAATATCGTTCCCAACCAAAGGGAGAGGACAATGGTTTAGTTACAAATTATCGTCCAGTTTCTCTTTTGTCTTGTGTCGGCAAGGTGATGGAGAGGCGCCTACTTAATAAGCTCTATCCTATTCTCCAAAATCGAATTTACCATCTTCAGCAAGCAATCTACCATCTTTATACAAGGGAAGGTCTTGCACTACTCAAATGTTGAACATAGGAAAAATCCTTGACTCTTCGGGCCAAGTGAATGTTTTATACTTAGATTTCACAAAAGCTTTCGATTCGGTGCAGCACAACCTCCTCTTATATAAGTTTAAGTTCTACCAAATGCAAAATTCTGGGGATATCAGATGGAGAATATTTTGAATAGCCCTGTAGATTCTTACCGTGATCTCGGATTTACAATTACAAAAGACCTTAGCTGGAAAGTGCATATTGACTCCATCACTAAAAAGGCGAAACCGTTCCTTAGGCTTCATAAAGCGAAACTGTGGGTTCAAAGCTCCCATGCAAGCTAAAAAGCTACTTTATTTTTCAATGGTACGTAGCAAGTTGGAAGTTGGGGGCCCTGTCTGGTCTGCCTTTCATAAGAAGAACTTGATTAAAATTGAAGGCGTTCAGCGTACGATCTGACATGGACTACAAGGACAGACTTGTCTCCTGTAGTCTCTTGCCTCTTTACTTGAGAAATGTTAGATAATAATGTTCTGTTCAAATGCAGACAGGAACTTCGCGCGCTTGATCCTTGCGACTTTGCCAATGAATTCATCCCATGAGGCGCACAAGGAGGTCTGACAAGGGGCCTGCCTATATACTCTCTTCCTTTGTGCAAAACTGAGACCTTTGCCAATTCATTTTTTATCCGCGTTGTGCCTTCAGTCAAGCTTTGCTTATGTACTTCTTTGAATACTTTTAAGCGGCTTCTTAAAGAGACTTATACTGTACAACTATTTTTGATAAACAATTTAACACATCGAACACTTTCTCCCGGGTCACAAAATGCCACTGCCCAGACTGTAGACTTAGATTTGCTTCTTTAGTTTGATTATAATGAATTAAATGCTTTTTTTTAAAGTTTTCACCAGTCCAGCTTCTCCACAACATTGTAATTTATTGGAAGTCTAATAAATAAATAAATAAATAAATAAATAAATTGATCATAACATGAATGTCCAATATCAAAGATGTATGCTGTAAACTAGCGTCATACTGGTCATATTGGCACGCATGGGGGCTGGGGGGTGGACGTACGGACGGACGGACGGTCGACCGATGGCGTCATGCTATAAAAAGAACATTTCTCGCATCGATGGTTACCATATTTTCTTAACTATGGTGCTCCGCGCGCGCGCGCGCGCGCCAGACTTTCCCTATTAATGTCATAAATTGTCCTCATTTTGTTTTCTAGAGCATTCCACCGTATGATTTATTCGTATGAACATGATTTCTTGACTATGTCGGTATTAGGCTAGGGTAACTTTAAAGTCATTTTCCCTCCTGAGATCGTAGCTACTTGAATACTTTTCAATTCATAGACAATTCATAGGACTTTGTACAAGATTATAGTAAGCCTGATGTACTAAGATTAATGATCGTCTCTCGTGCATAATATCTGAAGTATTCCATTTTACAATGCTAAGAACCACCTTTTTTTGTATTTTATTAATTTTTTATATATTTATCTGAATTTACTTACAAAAATACAATTAAATACAATTAAGGCTAATTGAAATTACTTACAAAAATACAACCAAATACAATTAAAGGCTGTGTATAATGAATAAAATACATGGTTTCCCTTAACTTACGTTCATCTAGTCATCAGCTACCAGGTGGAATACAGTTATGTAATACAAGTTTCTTCCACTTAACGTCGTGAGAAGTTCGCTTTCCTTAAACTGGAATTCGCGGGTTCTAGAATCAATGGCCACTCTGAAGGGAATACAATATCTCAGTGAGCAATGCACTTTATTTGGCACATAAATATTGTCCAAAACGACTAAGAACCACCTTATTTGGCGTACACTAATCCAAATTAAATAATATTTCCGCCGCTCTGACATGAATAAATTCCAAATTTGAGAAAAATACGTGACCACAAGACCCCAAAACTACCATTCCTCACGTAACAGTGGGCAAAATAACCCTAAAACAAAAAGCACTTATCGCTTGTCGAAGCAGAAAGTACACTGATTTAAGTAAATGTAACTCCTGCGTGAAAGACTTCACTAGCTCCACATGCAGGTAGACAACCCTGAGGATGCGAGAGCGCGTGACGTTACGTTATTTTGAGACAGTTGCAACGGCCGATTCAACTGATCGACGAAAATGTTTCGCAAAAACTTCAAATCACGACGTTTATTTCGAAAATCTGTTTTATAGACAGCCAGATAAATAAAGTTCACTCACCCACTATTTTCTGCATTGTTCTGAGTGATTTGATGGCTTTTTGGGATGCTTCCACTTCCCCTTCCGATCCGACGCGATGTCACATAGAATATAAATGGACAAGACTTCCAAGAGCACTCACGTCCGAGTGCCTCCAGAATTTAGCCGAATTTCCCCCAAAAGAGACAAAATTATCAATCTAAGCTTTTTGATTGGTTAATTTGATTTTGAAGCTCCAAGTTTTCATTAACAAGTGCCTGTGTAGGATTTTACCGTTGGTATTGTCAGATAGAGTCAGTAACATCGAACTATCGCAGTAATCTGGGCAAACTTTGTGGAGAATTCTCTCGGGAGAAGGTGATGGAAATGGATTGATTACACCCTACGGAAGCCTACCTGTACCATCACCAGGCAAGCTTTGACCTGGAACCCTCAAGGGAGGCGAAAGAGAAGTCGTCCACGGAACACACGGAGACGTTCGCTAGAAGCAGAGATCAAGTCCACGGGCAAGAATTGGTACCAGCTAGAGAGGGATGCACAAGACAGGAGGCCATGGAGAGAGCCTGTTGATGGCCTATGATCCTGAGAAGGAGTGAAGGGCGAACTACTAATTTGATTTTGATCAATTCCACTGATCGATCACTCCTGTCCAGATCAATGGCAAAAACGTGAACGAAGCTTGAAAATTGAGCAGGATTTTCAGGTTGCAGAGCCGAGTAAATACAATGACTTTTGGCACGATGCTACTGTAGCAAAATTATCGACTTTTCACGTGCCCCAGGCTGGGGGGCGAGCGACCTTTGGAATTGTGAGAGATTCGGCTAAATTCTGGAGGCACTCGGCCGTGAGCCGTCTTGGAAGCTGCACATAGTTCGAATGCTCAGTCAACGTAACGATTTGAAGGGTTCATATGGGAAACATGAATTGCAGAAAAAATTCGCCGGGCTAATCCTAGTTTACAGCGAGAAAAATGAATAAATAAAATAAACTTACTATTACTTCACCTTGTCTCCTTGTGTCGATTTGAGGCGTTCTGGGCTAGTTTTGAAGTTTGCTCCTACCTTTCATTAAAGGAACACAAGGCCGGAAACTCGAAACCCCTGAAGTCAGTGCTCACTCCGCGATCGAGGACGATTTAATCCCAAAAATCGGCTTTGTCTACTCTCTCGTGAAGATCGATAACAAACAATATAGCATAAAGCCCCAGAGTCCGAAAACAATCTCCACGTGCTTACAGAGCAAGCCAGTTTTCACGAAGAACCCGCCACTTTCTCCATCTTGAAAGACGTTTTGAATTCGGACGGGTACGACCGTTGGCCTGGTGACAATTTCACTCCACTCTACATCAAACTTCGCAAATGTGGATCTTCCTCACGTCCACACGGGCTTTTGACGTCCAAACCCTTTGCCTCGAATAGCCAATCGCGTTACTCAAATACTTAAACATGCAAAAATTAGTAAGTTGATTCAAATTTCCCACCGAAAAATTACTGGCTTCCCGTTATTCTGCCATGTTATCGAAGCTGAAAAGAACCGAACTTAACGAGTCGTCCTCACCTGAAAGCAGCGGAAAAAAGATCCGTATAAAACCGGTCTATTCCTCGCAGATAACAGCTTTCGAGTGCTAAGAATGCGATGTGTTGATCACGTTCAGCCGGATTATTGCCCTCAGGTTTGCAGAGAAAAGGATCAAATTGTCATTATTGTTATGATTAACTTCGCTTTTAACCATTCTAACATGGCAGAACCGCAGGAGGCAAGTAAATTTGGGGAGTGTTTAAAACATGCAATGGCGAAATGGCGAAATAAAATGAATCCACATGCATCTGTTAGAACAGGTTCCCCAAACTGACGCAAATTAATCACTAAATCAGTGAAAAAAAAAAACAAGTTTATTTCATAGGTACTGAGAATTATCAGCGAAAATCATAGTGAATAAAATTCGCACTGATTCTAAATGTAGCCAATCAGGAACACGAACGACAATATTTCACTCTGAAGAAATATGCTTCGTCCAATCAGCAACACGAACGACGAAATTTCACTAGTGATGTATGAACGTATCGAATGGAACGTCATCCAACAGCCGTTGCACAAAAACCGCGCGCTTTGATAAATGGCCGAGGTAAGGTTTGTTTCTGTTTGCTCAGTTGAGGAATTTATTTTAGAACAAGAAAACAGAAATGCCGCTCAAAAAACTGAACGAGATGTACGATTGCTTGAACGACTTTGGAAAACGAAGGCCGTAGATTTAGACAGGCCGAAATGGAAGTTATTCCAGCGGTTGAGCTGACTGAATACTGAATACATCAACCAATTTATCATCTCCGTCCGCACTGAAGACTGCAATGAATACGAGCCGACTTTCCTTCAAAGTTTAGTAGCTAGCTTGGAACGACAACTGAAGAAAAAGGGCTATCCTGCAAGCATAACAAACGACCTGGTATTTGAGAAAACCAGGGAGGTTCTTTAGTCCAAACAAATTAAAAGAACTAAAGAAGCAAGGAAAGGGAAATAAACCCAAAGGGCCAGTAGCTTTGACAAGCGACGAACTAAAAACACTCTTCACTTTAGACTACTTTGGAATATCTGAAACACAGTAAGTTAAGTGTTGTAAATTTTATTAAATAAATTGTCGGTTGTGCGATTTTAAACCATTGTTTATTGCTTTCATCGCCCCACTCCATTTGTGCGAAATAAATTTGTCTATCAAACACTACCACGAAAAAACCTCAGTACCTATGAAATAAACACATTACAGCATGGAAAATGCTTTGTACGATTTTTATTCACTCGTTGTTTCGTATCAGAAAACTCACTCGTTCGCTGCGCTCAATCGTTCGTTTTCTGATAGTACAGTATGGGGCCCAGTTCTCGGCCACAAAAAACCTAAACTTGTATTTCTTACCTTGGAATAGCCGTAAGGACTTGAAATTGCAAAGACAACTAGTTTCAGCATTCAATCTAAACATGTAAAGCTATCGACTGCTCAACCCTGTTTCTCCCGAGTAATAACGAAAATGGACGCGTCGTTCGTGGGCCCAGTCAACGGCC
>JALIRR010008704.1:0-17757 GCA_023091755.1 Montipora sp. Colony 1 RG-2022
CTCAGTGATTATCGGTGAATATTCACCGAGACGAATATTCACCGATAATCACTTCGCCTTCGGCGAGTAATATGTTTATCACCGCAGTTTGTTTATTGTTTTTGAACAAAATGATAGAATAACTCTAAGGAATGGCAGCCTAGTTGGCTCTTTACAAGCGAAGAAAATAAGTTAAACTGGGCATTACTCAGAACAACTTTAGCTAGTTGCAAAGCGCTACACTTCAGGGCCATTTACCCTACAGAAAAAAATGGGTCCAGACGGATTAAAAAGTGGTTTGGACCAATTTTTTTACTGTTTACACAGCCAACAAATTGGTTTGGCTCGTGGCATAACTGGCCTTAAGGCCTTGTTCCTGGCACTCTGTTTACACTACAGATTTCGGAGTCCGGACCAGATTTTTCATTTGAGTTGGTGCGGAGACACCTTTACACAGCGCTCTTGACCTGCAAAAAGGAATCCAAACTCGGTTTTCTTCGGCATTGGGGTCATAGGCACCTATGGCTCCAAAACCAAAAAGCGGGTCTGGACCCATTTCAGAAATTACACGGCAAAGATATATGGTCCGTACCTACTTTTTAATGGGCCCGGACCCAGGTTTTTCTGTGGTGTAAATGGGTCTTTCAACTCCAGCAACATGACAACTTCAATAAGCCGTCTCCCTGACATGGGAGATGTAGTGCTTATCGCTGCAAATACACACTTTTACAATTTAAAACAAGATGTCTGTCTGAGTAAAGGACGGTAATGAATTGGTCGCCGGACACATCACCGACTCGTAACCGACTTGCCGGCTGACACACAACCAATGCTTCATTACAAACACGTTAAGACCCCTGGTGGGGTGCGCAACACATCCGTTCAAAATTCCTCACGAAACAACTGGATTCTACTGAAGAATCAGCTGAGTATTCTAACACTTAGAGCGGTTTTCAATTGAGTGTCGAAAGTAATTAGCGAATTGCTTTGGTTTTGCATTACCTCACTCAGTGATTGGTTCAAAGTTCTCGCGCCACTTTTTCAACCAATCAGAACTGAAACCAAAACCAATCGTGGCTCGCGCCTGCACATTTTCCTGCGCTTTGTGTCGGCTACGTGTAATTACTTTAAGTTTTGATTGGTTTACCAGACTGTCTCCGTTCTTTTTGATTGGCCAAAGTAATTACTTTGGTTTTGGCTTTACGTCACTCGATTGAAACTCGCTCTATGAAAGTTAGAAATTATGCAATAAATGTACTAGAGGTCTCTAAAGGCTGCAAATAAACTCTTTGATTATTTTGGGACTTTCAAATCCTTTCCTTTTGGCGTAGATGGGTGTGTGGTTAGAGACTCTTGTTCCTCCTGTCTTTTATGAATGATCACCCTTTTGGTGTGAAAATAACTGGGTAAACACAAATATATTATACATACCACAACAGCATAGGCGACTGCTGGAAGTTGTTTTTGAGGAGTCTTCCTGCTTTTTCTTTTTTGACGTCGCAAAATAAAGACTAAGACAATGACCAAAGCAACAAACACTACTCCTCCAATGACACCTCCCACTAACGCACCAGTTGATGAACTGCCATTTTCTCGTTGTTGTTGTCCCTTGTTATTATTTTCTGAGATAAAACGGAACAGATCACATGTATCACTCTGATTTGAACTTCAACATCACTCGAGTCTTGGAATACAGACCAGAGGGATGTCAACCCCTAAAGTCTTCAAATATTGAGAATTGATAGGAATGGGATAGATGACGTCATAACGCTTGTGACGTCATTTCTGGTGACGTCACATTACGTCTTTTACGTGAAAATACTCCTTGACTCCGACATGATATCTCCTTGTGATGTCATTTCTTGTGACGTCACATTACGTCTTTTACGTGAAAATACTCCTTGACTACGACGTATGATATCTAAGAGAGTTGATAGCCTTGGACCATTAATGTCTCAAAGTGTCCCCCAAACGCTACTCATCAAGTAAGGATAAACAGCTGCAGCTACGAGGCCATCCCAGGAAGGGGGAAGGGGGAAGGGGGAAGGGGGAAGGGGAAAGGGGGAAGGGAGAAGGGGGAAGGGGGGGGGAAGGGGGAGAGCGGGGGGTCCTTGTTCCTACGTTTATGATCCCTTGTTCCTTAAGATATTTTGTCATTGCTTCCCTGTTCCCCAGTTCAATTTAGCCATGTTCCCTTCTTCCCCAAAACCCCTGGGAGGGCCTCATTTTACCTAAGCTAAAAGATAACGTCAACCTTTACCCTTACCTTATTAGACTTTAAGGGACACTTCATGTTGGATGTCAAAATTTAGTGCATTTTTGGACATAAAGTATTTAGAGCGAGCCGCAATCGAGTATCGTAAAACCAAAACCAAAGTAATTACTTCGTCCAATCAAAAAGGACGGAGACAACCCAGCGAACCAATCAAAACTTGAAATAATCATATGTAGCCGACACAAAGTGCGGGAAAATGTGGCCGCGCGAGCCACGATTGGTTTGGGTTTCACTTCTGATTGGTTGAAAAAGTGGCGCGAGAACTTTGAACCAATCACTGAGTGAATTATAATGCAAAACCAAATCAATTCACTGATTACTTTCGACACTCAATTGAAAATCGCTCTAAGGGCGCGTCCGATTGACCCTATTCCGGAATAAGAATATGTGGAGTGATGATTAAAACGGTATGTTTGGCGCATTTCGAAGCTGCAAGTACGATAAAAATATGTTTTAAATAGCATTTTAGCAAATTTTTGACAATTTTGATGTGAATCTCCGCAAAAACGAAGGATTTCCAACTTTTATTCCATGTATTCCTATTCCGGAATACGGTCAATTGAACGCACCCTAAGTGTCTTATTTTCCACTGCTGTGGCACTAATTGGGGACACTGTAAATTGAAATCAACTCATCTTAATGCGAATCAAATCAAACGTCGGTTTTTGAGGAGATGGGAAAACCGGAGTACCCGGAGAAAAACCTCTTGGAGCAAAACAGAGCACCAACAAACTCAACAAGGCTGAGTCTCGAAATTGAAGTGCTTTCAAATTAAGGGTGCGTTCGATTGACCCTATTCCGGAATAAGAATACGTGGAGTGATGATTTAAAACACTGTGTGTGGCGTTTTGCGGCAACAAGGATAATAAAGCTATGTTTAAAATAGCATTTTAGCAGAGGCTTGACAATATTAATGTGAATCCTCGTAAAAACGAAGGATTTCTAACTTCTATTCCATGTATTCCTATTCCGGAATACGGTCAATCGGACGCGCCCTAAGAGAGCACCATGTGACCTACCTTTCAATTCAACTGACACTGTTCTTGGTACACTGGAACCAAAGTGATTGACAGCTGTCACTCTAAAAACAAACATGCCATTCCAGTCATCACTGTTCCTCACTTCAGCACGTGTAGTGTTGAATCTCATCGGAACTGATGTCCATTCACTTTCTCCGCTTTTTTTAAATTGAACATTGAACCAACAAGTGGCTCCTCCATCAAATTCAGGAACCCAGGAGACCTGCACAACACCAGGCGAAAGATTCTTGACTCTAACATTCGTTGGGGCATCTGGAATTCCTGTTTAACAAAGGCAGCAGTGAATTATAGATGAACCATAGGGTGGGTCATAACTTTACCGATACACGACCTAACATGGTTTACTTTTTGAAAACAGTTTTTACTTAAGGAGGTTGCCAAGATCTAACACTGTCCTTTTCATCTAAGGGTGGACACATGACTGGAAAACATGTCTTGTTTTAAGTTTGAGTTTGGCAGCTGTTAAAATAAGCAAACTTTTGCGTGCGATAGTTTGACTGAAAGTATTTAAAGCATACTTTATCAGATCAATCACAATGTGCCCTTGTGCAATTACGGATTAATTTTTTTTTCCAAATTGCTCTCGTTGCATCAGGAGATTTTGTGAAAACTTTGAAAACACGTGTGAAATTAGAACTATATACATAAGGGATTTTTAGGGCAAATGAAATGACATCAATGAAACAACAGAAGAGGACAACGACTTTCTAGAAACCTAACTGGCCAGAGGCAAAGCAGTTGTCTAGTTATAAGTGCAGCCCAGAAGTTGAAGCAGGGACTACCCAGGATCGAATTCATCAAGAGGTCAGAACAGGTCTTGAACATGGGATGTTTGGATCTCAAGGCAAGCACCCTAACTACTTAGCTACACTTCTTTCCAGCTAAAAAGACTGTACCTAACTGCACACTTCAATGGAATTCGGCCCACTGGTTAGGATGCTTGCCTCGAGATCCGGAGTTCCCAGGTTCAAGACTCATTCTGACCACTTGTTGAATTTGTTCCTTGTAGTCCCTGGTTCAACGTCTTGGCCGCACTTGTAAATAGCTAACTGGCTTGTCTCCGGCCAGTTAGGATTCTCAACAGTTGCTGTTGTTATGTTCTCTCATTTTGTTGATTGCGTTTCATTGGGCCCTGAAAATCCACTAAGGGGAGTGGCCAATTAAGTATGTATTGTATTGTATTCAATAAACAAAGAGTGCTAATATTACCTTTGACAATAAGACTCACATTTCCAGAACTAACCCCAAACCGGTTTTGTGCAAAGCAAGTGTAAAATCCACTGTCATTGTACTGAACAGAAGGAATCGTAAATCCAAAAAGAAAAGTTCCACTGGAATAGTTATACCATGTACTGTAAGTTGCATTATGTAACCTTTTGCCATCCTTGTACAATAAAACATCTGGTGGTGTAAATGCCACAACAACAAATTGTAAGGTGGCACTGGAAAGCGTCTTAGCCATTTGAATCTGATTTAGTGGTTTGACATTCGGGGCAGTCTCTCCTATAACACAACATTAAAGATGTAATGTTTATTATTACATGTCCATATGATTTGTCTTAATAAAAAACGAAATTGCAGCGTTGACACTGATTAAAAACGTTTTTAAAAAGTAAAACGTTTCGATCACTTCAGTGACCTTCATCGGTAACTGATGAAGGTCACCGAAGTGATCGAAACGTTTTACTTTTGTATCCCGTTGAAAACAATTTCTTTCATTGAAAAACTCCCGTTCTGTCCGTATTTGCTCTGTTCTAAACTGGTCAATCCGGGACACTACAGTGTATTACCGTCTCATATTTTGCACATTCTCTTGACCAAATATGGTAAAATGGCATAATACTGGAATAACATTAATATGTACATATTGTAACAAAGTCTGTGATACACTGTTGAAATGGATTAATCTCCTAAAAACTTTTCAAAAATCTATCTACCACAACGTGCTACAGTTGCAGTCTTCTTAAGAGACCTTAATCCAACTGATAAATATTGACTACGCATGCGTCATTTGTGGAGCAACATCACAGTAATTAAAAGCAGAGCTTCTGGGGTATTTATTGTTAAAGTTAACCTGGCTTGAGTCTGCGATCCAATCGAAACCCAGTACCTGGTCTGCAGTCAACTAAAAGAAAAACAGCTGACCTCGATGAGCTCTAAACTTGAGCCCAAGATATGGTTACATGATTCTGGTCCATGGGTACCTTGTTTTGACAGGCGTCCATTGACCATGACATGGATGTCCAATATCAAAGATGTACACTATAAACTAGCCGGAGTTTGGCTGCCTCGATGAATTGTAAACTTGAACCCTGCGATATGGTCACGTAGGCATACATGGACGGGAGAATGGTCATACGGTCGTACGATGACCAAAATCTTCACCTGCACCACCACATATCCAGTGCTCATGGAATAATTATTGTTAAATCATGCATAGACTACTTCACTTCTTTATTAATGTATGAAGTAATTAATAAATCTAGCCCAGATTACCGTAGTTATTCGGTTATAAGGCGCACTCGGTTATAAGACGCACCCCAAACTTAGCAATTTAATCAAGCTAAGTTCTCAAACTGAAAATTACAGGAAAATACTTGGTTATAAGACGCACCAAAAAATTGAGAATGAATTTGACAACAATTATCGTCACACAATTGGCATGCGAACTCTTTTTGTTAACGTAAACAAAGTGAAAAAGTCACGCATTTAATGGTATACGTAAAAACAAAAGCTAAAAGTTCACACCTGAAATGATAAACATACAACGCATACACGTTTATTCGAACTTTCCGACTTAATAAATAGTCAGAGTTCAGACTTCAGACTTCAAGCAAAAGCGAACGTCGAAAAACTCCCACGGAAAGTCATATTCAAAGGTGTTCGGCAGCTGAATATCAACACGCCACCAAGGATGCAAATTTCAGTGCACAAGAAAGGCTGGATGAACGAAGAAGGTATGTTTTATCTCCACACTGTTGGTTCCGCGAAAAAACTTTTCATGTGAGCGACAAACTCGAAACAAGGTTCGAACGATTGTATTGTTGTCGTGGGTATCACGTTACTGAGCACGTGCTTTTAAGCACGTATGCAAATTTCCGTTTGTTTGCTTTAAATTCTCTTGAAGTCGTTTAGTGTTCTAAAGGTCTCTAAAAGCACTATTGTTTTGTATTAGACAACTAGTGTCCTTTTCTTGTGTTGTTTAAACTGCAAGTTCTTCTCAAATTATCTGCAGAATGCTTCAAATACATTGTATGTCAAAGACAGACAAGTGGAAACCTCTCCATACCCAAGCTATCTACAGCTGTACCAAGACAGGACAAAGATCCTTTCAATAACTAGTAGTACATGCTTTGAACTCCTTGTCTGTGGACATTAGAGGCTATAGTTGAGATAAGTTTTAAAAAATTTCAAGTCTCTAAAAATTTTAGTTTTTCTCATTTTCTTTTGTTGTAAATTAGCACATTTTATTTCATTTCTTTATAATGTTATAGTGATTTATCTCATTACTGTAAAGTATAACTAGAAATAGTTTTCACTATATAGTTGCCCCCACTTTTTTGATATTATGAATGACTGAAAGTGAGCATTTGCTTTTTCCAAATCTTTGAAATTACACACTCAGATCTTTTACTCTTTGCCTAGTCTTTGACAATTAAACTGCAAAATGAAACAAAACTTGGTTACATCAAATAAGTAATGAAAGTCTGCACATTTTAGGTAAAAATTTATATTTTTAACTGAGCTTAATTGCATTGAGTTGAGATTCTGATCTGTTTGCATATGGCATGTGGATCAATCCCATTGTTGATTTATGTCTGATAAATCAAGCCTGTGATGAAAAAGTCTATCCAATACTGCTGATTGACTTTTAAATTCCAACACTGACTGAGTGGGAGGGCCGGACAGGAAAATATTTGGCCAGAGGTCATGGCATACGGACAAAGTGCAGTGAGGTCCGTGCGCCATGAGTCATGGCCAAATGTTTTCCAGTCCACTGCTGCCCGATCTAAACTCAGTCAATAAGCATTATTATTATATTGGCTCTCTACACTATTCATGAGCACTCAGAATAATTATCAAGTTTGGACAAAATAAGTAACAAAAATTTGCACAGAAAATTTTTCTAATATGTTGTTTTCATTTGCTTTTCTGGCTGTAAATACACAGTACTTTGGATTTTTAAAAGTGATGAAATTGTCTAAAATCGCATTGCATGGAGCGCAGTACATGTTCCTAGCAGGACAGTTTGGCTTTTTCCAGCCTTGCTCACGCGGATGTGTATGGCCCTCATACGGGGTTTTTCCTAATAAGTTTACAATCAAAGCACACACGGGGCTGTACGGGCCATGTGATAAATCAAGATACTAACGTTGAAATTACAACCCTCAGCGAAATACAGCTGAATAGATTACAAAAATCCAATCCTAGTGCTAGCTCTGCAGCCTTGTGACAGCAAGAATATTACCCGATACCACCTTGCGAGCAAACTGACAACTTACCAAATACCACCTTGTACGCGTGGTTTCTTCAAATCAGGATTGCTTTGCACAGAACCAAATTTTTTCCTACTTCTTTGACCCTCTTTATATAAGCGCAGCCTTCTATTCTGCCCCCTCCGGTTTTGGTCTCTAGGCCAAAACCCTACGGGAGCAACAACGAGGACCACACTAATCAACTTTGTGTTAAAGGAAGACTTTCACATCTCTGCGCATGGGCACACTGTCACATCAGCCCAATTAATTTCACTGTTCTTGAAACAATCGAAGGCACTGATGCAGGAATGAACCTACTGCATGCGAATACAGATAACTGACGTGCGTTATGACAACTAGTGCATAGAATAAAATGCTCGACCTATACAATAAATTTGAGGCCAAAATTAAATTTTATATTTTCTGTGTAAACCCACAGTATCTTCCACCAAATTTGAGCCTTATTTATTCAGTGTATTTGCTGTAATACTCTCGGTGATTAATGAACATCATCTGGTTCAGCAAGAAGCCCTAAAATTTGCAATTACATGTACTGCTAGGGCCAAAGGTTGGACATTTGCAAAACTGTGAAACTGCCTCTTTAAGTTTTCGGTGCGACCCTCTTTAAATATTGTTATTATAATTGTAACCCTGTGAAACATTGTTAACTTGAATTACCTTTTACAACCAATGAAATGTTTGCCTCAGTACTACCCAAAGGGCTGCTTCCCTTGCAGACATATTTCCCAGCAACTGATGGTGCGACCTGAGTTAATCTTAAAAAAGCTTTATGTTTGTTGTTGACAATGACACCATCTCCTTTATAAGTGAGCTTGACTCTGTCCTTATACCATGTGATGCCTGAAGTCACACTGTCATTAAATATGCATTCTAGTTCCACATCAGAGCCTTCTGTTGTACTAATGAATGGCTCAACTGCAATGACTGAAAGTGGAGTAGCTGACCCTACAAAAAAATGAGCCAAAGGTTACAACCCTATTCCAGCATTGCCATGAGATAGCATCGTTGCTAGATTTCATGGGGTTATGTCACATTATTTTAGGGTGATTCGGGGAAATCTTTAGTCACAGTAATCGCGAGTTTAAAGCTCGAAAATGGTTATGTGGAATTCCTTTACTGATAAAAATTAATTGTTACATAAAAAAAAGGACAATTCTGAGCAAAAACAACCTTTATCCAGGTGACTAGCCATAAAATTGAAATAAGGCAGGCTGACAGGCACGACAGTTCTTAAGATTACCCATTCAAATGCAATTTGCTTCAATCTTGTCCAATGTATCCATCTATGCTTCTCTTTCCTTTGCTGTATTTCTTTTATGTTGTTCAACAGTTTTAAGTAGTTATTGCAGTGTTTCATTCTACGTTTTGGACATTTTTTTTTTGTAGGGGGGGGGGGGAAGGTGTCTTGAAAGCAAAGACATCTAAGACCGCTAAGACCCTAAGCCTAGAGTTGGTTTTTAGGCCTAGGGTTAGCCAAGTTGAGGGTTTTGGGTTACTTTCTTCATTTTTGAGTCTTAGGGTCTTAGACAAGACACCCCATTTTGGATTTTGACAAAGCCCCTTTAAGAAATAAGAAGAGAAAGTAAAGCTGTGATATGGCATGCATACTTGTTCTTGTGCTTGTTCTAAAAATGCTTTATTCACTTTACACAGAAAGAATGATCTCAGTAAGAGTGAGACACGTATAAGAGTACATTAAAAGCCTATAAGACTAATTCAGCCAGTTGAGGGCAAAGACACTGGCATAAGCCCATTGCTTGGGGAGAGTTAACCAAATGAATTCTGCAAGTGCAACTTAACAGATTTTACTCTGTGACTAACACGTACCAGACAATTAATTTTAGTGAATGGGTTAACCAGTCAAAAATTATGTCCCCTCCATTATTAAACCCATTGACCTCTGGGGGTGCGACTTAACAGATTTTACCCTAACCAAAGAAGATTTTACTTGTCAACTAGGAGCCCCTGAGGAGTCAATGGGTTAACCAGTCTATTAATTAAAAAAACACATTTTTAAAAATATTTTGGGCAGAGTGGCGAACCAAGAAAATTTAACAACCAATCAAATTGAAGAATTGAATCTAAGCCAATTTGGTGGAAAAAAAGAACTCTCACCACTGCGCAAACCCTGCTCCCTAAAACTAACAACAAAGAACACAACAACAAACAAAACGGTGGAAAAAGGATCAAATTTTCTAGAAATGGGGGACCTTGCTTTTAGCTGACACCCAAACTCGAGTGGGGGGGGGGGGGGTAGGGGTGAGGGGTAGGGTAAAATAACTGAAACAATCCAAACCTTTACAAAAATGCTACCCTAAGGTCTAAGCATTATACTATGCATAGTGTTTAGTACTAATTCAGGTAAGCTTGTTTGTAAAGGTTTGGGTTGTTTCAGCTATTTTACCCTTCACCCCCTCACTTGCTCGAGCCTTACTGGGGAATATTCACCCTCAGTCAAGGCAGTGTAGACCTCGCTGCGCTCGGTCCATACTGCTACGACCTCGGGCCAATATTCCCCTATGGCCCTCGCACTCTGGTTAGTAAGCCGTTATTATTATTATAGCGCAAGGGCTGTACTGGGGAATATTGGCCCGAGGTCGTGGCAGTATACAACAACAAAAACGTACAAAAACAACCAAGGGCCAATATTCCCCAGTACGGCTCGAGCTAGCTCGGTTAGTAAGTAGTTTATTATATGGCTTTTTAATTACCTTTTGCTTTGTTTTTGCGAGCCCGTAATCGGCCCGTGGGCATTACGGGAGAATAATGCCCCACAATTCAGTCACAATTAGCCATTCAGAGCGCGCGTTATATCGGCTACAAACACAAGCCATATAATAATAATAATAATAATAATAATAATTATAATAATGATAATAATAATAATAATAATTATTATTATTATTATTATTATTATTATTATTATTATTAACATTATTATTATTAATGAGCGTTATGGAAAGAAATGATCCTGACATTACAGATGTCCAGATGACTTCGCTCTCAGATCTGCAAGTACAGAACCTTTGAAAGAACCATGACCTGCGACTTAACTTACTAGTTAAAGAAACTCTGGCTACATCACTCTCTGTTCTTCCCTGTGCATTTGTGACTACACAGTGATATTTTCCACGATGACGCTTTCTGACTTTTTCTATAGTCAGTGAAAAAATGTGCAAATTTCTCCATCTTTTGGAGGTCTCTGTTACGTGGACAGACTCAATCCATCTCTCGTTATTCTTGAACCACACTACCCTCGAAATACTGCCGACCACACCACATGACAGAGTGACTGACTTTCTCCGAACCACTGAGGCACTTTCAGGCTGAATAATAATCGATGGATCTGATGGTGTAACAGTAAAAGAATAAATCAAAAATGAATGAAAAGTAATGTTTTAATTTTTTTTACATGTACCTTGATGATTCTATTCTGAAATATTTGAGTTGGAATCGGCAGAATGTCACCAGAACTATCACAACCAGGCAGCCTATTACAGCTGCACACAGAAATCGGCAACCCATTGAACAAAGAATTCAATATATATAATTATATGCTATTTGCCAGTTGGGAGGTCTGTACATGTATAGCCAGAAACTGTGACCACAGCTTTTTCAAGACTGAGGTCACAGTTTTTCGCTTTACGGACCAACTTTTTTGCTGAGAATTCGAAATTCAGAGTTCAAAATAAAAATTGTTATTTTAATGTTATTTTTGTTTTGTTCATCTGTCTTTCGGCTTGTCTTTTACTGTTAACTCCCGGATTTTGCGGTACTTTCTCGTGCAATCGTAAAGCCAAAAAAAAAATTGACCTGGCATCAGAGTAGACTTAAAAGAAGAGGAATTATGAAGCGGAAAACAAGTCATGTCCACTCCTTCCTTAGTGTGTGGAATAAAGGTTTGCTTAGTGCAACTGTAAGACATGCATGACATGCCAGGAAACGTCTGTCAGAGCAATTTGCAGTTACCGGTAGTTTTTTTGCAGACTATTTAACTTAAAGAAGAAACCGGTGAGTTTTACTCCAGAGCATGTTTTTGTTATCTTTGAACTGAATTTATTACCAAAGCTTAAGAAAGTAAAAGACCTCAAAATGGAAGAGGACATTACAAAATAATTCAGGGTGAATGTGTGAGCCAAAGGGCCACTGCTGGCATGACGTCTGGGTAACCCCTCAAATGGTATAAATGACACCCCACTTGAAAAAATTAACTGGAACGCTCTCTCCCTTTCTCTCTGAGATCACTTTTTTAATTGTTGACTCGCACTGTGCTTGATAGCGAATACAGTATTAAAGCAACTTACAAACTAAACGTTTCAAAGAGAAATGTTTTTATCTGAATTCTATTTCCAAACCTCTTGTCTAATAATAATATTTAAAGTAACTTCTGTATGTAAATGGCTTTGGTGTTAAAAAAAAATTGAAATTAAAGGTCATCACACAAGTCACGCAACCAAGGCTAGGATTCCGCCCACTGAGAGCGGGCCGGTCGAGACAATTCCGCCCGCTCCCAAAACCAATCAGATTGTAGGATTTGTTGAATTCCGCCCTCTCTCACACTGAGAAAAAATAAAAGATTTTACTTCTTACTTTCAAAATTCTCAGTAACTGTGCATGGTCCCATTTGCCTGACTTAATCAAACTTTTTATTTATTTATTTATTTATTATTTTACTGATTAAGTATGAATATAGATACATGGTGGAATCAACAATAGGACATAGGGCCCCTAAAAGGTTAACCACCATTTTACCCTCCCAACCATGATACACCTCAGAAGACAGACCACAACACCGGGAATGACATTCCCTACTCTTTGCGACAAGTGTGCGGGTTATTTTACGTCCCAAAGGATTATGAACATTGAAGGGTTGTGAGACAGGACCTCCGGCTTATCGTCCTTATCCGAGAAGACTAGAGAGTCTAACCATTTGCAGATGACATACCGTAAACGTCCATGTATAAGCCGCATCCGTAGATAAGCCGCACCCCGAATTTAGAAGCGCAGATTTTGGAAAAAAATGTAATACAATAAAGTTTGAAGTTCCAGTAACATTCTATTGCTATAAACCAACAAGGACAAATAATCAAGGTTTCACCATAAATTTGAAATTCCTTCGATATTGAAACAAAACGAACGAGTGCTTAGTAGCCAAGCTTTAAGTGTGGGGAGGAGTCTGGGCCAGGGCCTACGTTGCATGAATTTTTTGAACACGGATGTGATGCCTGGGTATCATGACCACGTCTGTAAAGATGTACCCGCAATAGGCGAAAAAATTCATGCAGAACAGGAGCTTGATAATGCAGTCGACAAATTTGCCGAGGACAACAGACAACGCTACAGTCGGCCATTTACCTTGCGAGTACTCGTGAATTTTGTGGTATTTTATCGCACGTTGCGGAAAGATATGCGTGGAAGTGACTGGCCGAAGACGTTACTGCAAACAGCTGTGCGGAGGAATGGAGATTCCTTGTAGGTTGGTGTTTACTTGTTCGAGTAAAGCGAAAATTAATCGCTTGAAAGAACTCTTGGAGAGCAAGATTCGCCGATAAACACTGGAAGACACGGCTCCTTTAGGAGCCACCACTCATTAAAAAGTCAATGAACAACAGCAACATGCTCTCAGTTTCTTTTATGTTTCTTTACTGAGATCTTAAGAAGTTGTATGAATATTATTAATAAGGTTTTTTAAAACTCCAAACACAGATGTATCCATGGATAAGCCGCACCCTTGATTTATGGCTTCCATTTTGTGAAAAAATGTGCGGCTTATACATGGACGTTTACGGTAATCATCAGTTATTTAAAGACCCTGAGTGTTGGTCTGGCCTCAATCTTCTGTCCAAGCCCTCTAGACTTATAATCTTAACTCTTATGGAAAGAGAGCTTTCTCTTGTGCCCCTGAGCTGTGGAATTCACCCCCTCCTACTATCCGGTCATGTTCTTCTATATTTATTTTCAAAGGCTTACTTAAAACCTGGGTTTTCAAACAAGCATATCCTGACCAGTTATTGCCATTGAGTTGGTGCATGATTTTATGGTAATTTATGTGATAATTATACAGTTTAAGATGCATAAGTTCAAAACCTGTGACATCTCAGGGGTTTATTTTATTTTATGTGTATTTATTAATTTATAGTTTCATTTTTGTTTTTGTTTATTAATCATAATATTTTTATTGATTAATTAATGACTATACCCATTTTCATGGTATAAATATTTACATTTATTCTTATGTACATAATTTTATAATCTAGTTTTTAATTTATTGTAAAATAAAGGTATTATTATTATTATCATTATTATAACAATAAAAATATAGAAATAGTCCTCTTTAAAACCTTTACACTCTAAAGAAACATATAGGTTTCTGTCTAACACCAATTAAAAAGCATTTTACCCATTTAAGCAAACGCCATAATAAACACTAACCATTAACCACATCGACATATACCGACTGCATAATCGTCCCATGCAAATTATTTGCAATGCATGTGTACCACCCAATGTGTCTTGTGCGTGCCACTCTGAATGACAAGTCATTTCTTCCTATTGACACGTCTTCATCATTGATCTGGGAGCCATTTTTGGTCCATCGATGACGCACTGGAGGAAAGCCATATGCTTGGCAATCTAGTTTGTAATTTTGCTGGCCGTCGTACAAGGTCACATTATGCGGTTTGGTTTTCCAAGTGGGAGGGCCATCTGAATAAAAGGAGAGCAAAACAAAACAAAACAAATAAAGGATGAAAATAAAGGAACGATCGGCTAACTTAAACCAAATTAATCATTATCTCCCAAAACAGCGTGAAGAAATTAAACTGACTGAGGCATTCATAGCTGAACATGAAACTGTCAATACAATAATGGTGCAAGACTACTGTCTAGAAACTATTTTTTTTTATAATTGCTTAAATCATCCAGATATTAGTGTGAGGATCATTGGAGATTCCTTTCATCCACATGTATACTTGTATAGCCAGCACTTCAAATATATTCACAGTCCCCTATTTTCCCGTTTGATCATCGCCGGGGATCGAGCACAAACTGCAGCCATCTATATAGCAGATAATTGCTTAAAATAAGAAAGTGCGAGAATCACTTCTCCCTTTCATCTACATCACACACTTCAAAGATATACAAACATTTATTTCCAGCCACATTATTCTGTCATTTTCGTTATTCACAGTTTACATTTCTTTTATGACAATCCTGTAAATTGACAAGGTTAAGTAATAAGATCATGTTACTTCATCAGACGGCTGGATTGCCACCTGACTGCTTTTTGTAGATCTCTTTGTTTTTGATTTACAAGTACCTTGAGTTCCCATTGCTATAACTAATACCATTATAATAATTGTGATTTGCTGTGTTTATATAAATGCGCCCTTCGCTCTCCTTTTATAGCTCTACAAACCCATGAATTTTCGTAATTTACAAGTACTTAAATCAAATTAGTGTGACTATTTGTGTGGAATCCTTCAGACTTGTCTGACTGTTCAATCTTTTGTGAATAAAATTGTTCAACCCACCAATCAATAAACTGTACTTACAGGTAATAATGGTGAGAAAAGTATCAGCTATGAGTTTTCCACGCTTATTCTGGGCTATACATCCATATTGCCCTGAGTCAACCAATTGTACACCCATTATGTCAAGGTAGCCTGAATTGACATTGAATCTCCCACCAGTTGTTATCATAGTAGCACCGCTGTTCGCATATTTCACCCATGTTATTGTGGGTTGTGGAATTCCACTTGCTTCACATTTTAAGATGACTGATGAATGCACGTTCACTGATTTATTCTGAGGTCTTAAAGTGGTACTATGATCAAAAAATCATTTTCTTTTTTCTTCAGATTTTGAAAGCGTGTTTGCTTAACACTAACTGGCAAAAAGTTTTGAGCTTTGAGTTTTATCCAAAGGCTGTTTATTTTGAGTGTAAGTTCAATGTTAATCACGGTCCGCCATTACTCACGTTCAAAACTTGCCTTTGGACTTCAGAAGGTTGGATCTAGAGAAAATGACGTCATTTACTCACTGCTTAAAATTTCAGCGTGTAAAGCAATTTATTACATATGCAAAACACGGGTTTAAAAGTCTGAAAGAAACTCCCGTGCTGCATACAAGAGTAACCGCATTGCATTCTTAAAGTAGTGACACGAGACCCAGCTCTCTCAAGATTTTAAAGTTAGTAATGGCGGACCAATAAATATGAAAATTCCAGTTAAAATAAACAGGTGTCTTTTTAAAATCAGAACTTAAAACTTGGGTCATTTAGTGTTTAGTTAACATGTTTTGAAACAAAGAAAAAAAAGAATTTTTTTTGGTCGTAGTACCACTTTAATGTAAAAGAAGGCGCAGACCCTGACGTTGTCACTGAAAATGAAAGATTAAGTCAATTAAACTAAGCATTAGAAGTTAATTTTGTAAAAAATATTTAAAAAGACAAATACAAAAACGTGAATTACCCTGAGATTATTAAAAAATGTTGCTGGAAATGGAGTCACTGTGGTACTTCAATGTTAATCACATTTTGATTATCATGCTTTTCTAGCAAATTTGAATCAATCTTTGTTTGATTCAAATCAGTGAGGCACTGAAAGAAGTGTCAAATGGTCTCATGTATTTAATGCACAAGAGCTCAAGAACCATTTAACAAAAAAAGTGAAATTAGAAATCTCAGGACAGAGAGGGGATGGGTGGGTGCGTTTAGGTGGGGAGAGGAGGGGAGGGGGAGTGGGTAGGTTGATCGAGGGGGGAGGGGTGGGGAGACCGGATGGAAAAAATCTCCAGATTTCAGATCTCCATAGGTTGGCATCTCTGCATAAGGCAAACTGTGACAAGCAAAAAGATGAATTTGAATATGCAATTTGAAGAAACACAGTCAGGCTACTTCCCACCAATAGCTTATAATTATGTCACTTGCTACTGATCCCTTAGTAATCTTGTCTGGACTCCTGTTTTTTTTTTTTTTGCTTTTGTCTTTATTGATGTCATATAAGTGTGTTTCTTGTCAGGAGCAAAGATTTACTAGTATTAGATATATAATCAATTTGAAGAAGTTTGATGAGAACTTTATAAGCAGGAACACTGTGTGACCTTGTTCAAATCTTTTTTGATCTAGAATAACCCTGCACCTACGTAGGCCAAGATGTCTAAAGGATTTTGAAAAGAAGATTTGGTAGCTTGTCATAACCAAGTTATTGCATTTTGACATGATATCATTGAAGTCATGTACAATATCACATTTAATTTTCATTAATTTACACATTTTCACATTTACAACTCTCGGCCTCGCCTTCAGTTTGGAAATGTGATACAGATCTGCCGCTCATAAAAAGACTTTTATATTTCATAAAAGCCAATATGTGGAAAACAAAGTCCTCCAGCAAATATCATAGCAAACAGTAAATGAGGAAACATATTATATTTTGTGTTGTTTTCCTGTTGTTTACAATATGACCATGCAGTGAGTCAATATTTTTAGTGAATTATCACCAGGTACTTGACCCAAAATTTCTGTTTCTTTTTTCACACTAGCCATTGTAAGAAACAAGAAACGGCTAAATTTCAGAATACCCCGCCACTTATTTGCATCTCCTTGAATAAGAATAGACTCTATTGTAGTAAGTCTCGTTCTTCAACAACATAAATTGCGCGTTTTTTCTACACGCAAGTTTCTGCATGAGGTATGATCGAAAGGGAAATTGATCAGTACTTAAATAATGATTAATCAATTATGCAATGATTAATTTAAGTTCAGTACCATTATTATAAGGAAAGTCAACTCTTACGAAAAACCCAACACTACAAATGACTAGGAATGACAAATGCATAACAAAGTACTTGAACTGCCTTTCATTACCACAGAACCCCAAGGCCCTGTTCTAACTTTAGCGCATGAACAAGGACGTGATAACAGATTGTAGTGTACCGTAGCTGTTTCCATGAAGCATGCACTGAA
>JALIRR010008705.1:2500-17750 GCA_023091755.1 Montipora sp. Colony 1 RG-2022
TCTTGTTTGTGTGACCGGCCAGAAATGCTTACTTTGTTACAGTTCAGTGAACTTTGTATAGCACCCAGGGTGACCAGGTCAAGTTCAGTAGAAGTCAGCTCATGACAGTTGTTTCTGCTCTCAACAAATTCGTCTACTGATAGGCTTGCACTGCACGGTTTTCCACCCTCGCCGAATTTGCAGTTGCACGTTGTTGTGGCGAATGCAGTTACTTTTGCTTTCTCCTATAAGTCTGATTCTAGGCTTGTAATACAGAACAATTCCTCTTTCTCTTAAGATTCTTTGCCGCTCTCTGAACTGTCGTCCTTGTCCCAAGGTGAGTCATAAGCCTCTTCATCAGTGGCATTATCTCGCGCCTCAAAGTACAACTCGGCAACTTTATCAAAACTATCAGTGTCTTCTGTCACAACACACAAATACGAAACTTCCACTCTAGAGCTATCCATGTTTAGTCGCATAATAAATTGTGATAAACTGTAGTCTCACAGACGTTTTTATTATGTTTATTCGTAGTCATAGTAACAAAACATCTTTACTTACATCCCATAATAAGTTTTTTTCCAGTGCTCGTGTGTGCAAAAAAAAGTGACAACTGTGGTCAACCATAGATTTATCATCAGCAGTACTTTACACCGGAACAACAAAAACTCAAAGGTCATAAGAAATGCTTATATTTCAAGAACACTAAGATTCTAACAAGGAAGGTGATCAATTTTAAAATGTTATGCGTATGTTTGATGCTATTCAGATGCTGTCTTGTTCGTCGTTCAACATGGTCGCAAATTTTCAACTAGTTTTTCTCCCGTTCTTTGTCACTTTTAAAGACGCTATGACTACATGTAATTGTCACTATTTTCACTGTATTTTAGCGTGTAATAAAACTGCAACTTTTTCGGCGAGGGAGATCGCAAATTTTCTTTTGCTTAAGCATGTTCTTGAGGGCTCTAGCGTGTTAACTCGTACACTAAGCGTGTTACAGTTAGCACGCTAATTAAAACAAAAGGTTTAGCATGCTAACATCTTCCAAACAAAGCATTGTGTGTTCTTCATTGTTCTGCAAATTAAATATTCGCATAAAGTGTGTCTTAGGGCATGCATGTTGTGTGGGCATACATGCATCACCTTTATCCCTGTTTTCCCATGCAGGGTCACAAATGATCAAGTTGTCATTAGTAATGTCATATTGGCGTTTGATCTTGGGAATCTCACCCGCAACATTTGGCTTAACATCATCAAATTTGACCTCGTCAATGCTAATGAGTATAACATGGAAACTGCAGCACTTATTCTAAAGAATTTATTTGAACTGAAGCAGACTGATCTATTGTAATTTGCACATGCCGCTAGGCATGGTAGGGACATCAACTACATCGTTTTCATCATTAATGTTGCCGGTGACAGTAAAGAAACATACAGTACTGTGCAAAAAGAATGCAAACGAATTTTGAGGAAGTTCACTTATTGTTCTCTTGAAATTTCGCCGGAATTTCGCTGAGCTGAGCCACACGAAAATTCGAAAATCTAACAACGAAATTTCGGTTGGAGTTCGTACGTACTGAAATATTGAAATCCTAAAGCCACAGCTACATGAGCGATTTTTTGCTCGCACCGGCGATGCAATTTTTTCAAATTCCACCTTCCTTGTAACCAAAAGTTCTCTTCCTAAAGAGATTTCATGGTTAAAGAATCCATCATTGCACACATGCTACTTGCGAAGAGTCCTGATCCGTTGGATAATTGCAGAAAATATTGATCTTTAATTGCTTGGGATCAAGCCTTCCATAATAGACGGTCAGCACAAGGGAACTAGAGTCTCTTTGACTGCATCTGACCACTGTTCTGAAAACTTCAGAGACAACGATAGTCGATCTAACTAAAGAATTATCGCAGGATAGAGTCGAGCTGACAGATCAGGACCTGGCACAACAAACAGCAGAGAAAGGAGAAAAGGAATCAGCTTCAGAAGCAGCACCTGCTGAACTGGGAGGAAGAGTGGAGGAGACAGGACAAGAATCAGCTCATGAAGTAGATGGGGTGACAACCTGCAAACAAGTGGAAAAGGCAGAACAAAAACCCTACGAACAAGCAGAGGAGGAGGTGCGGGGATCAGCACATGGGGAAGATCTAGTAACAGCACAGGAACAACAAATGAAACTGGCAGACAATGAATGTCAGGATGCAGCACAACAAGCAGCAGAGGAAGTGAGAAAGACCAAGCATCAATCAAGGAGCAAGAGCAAGGAAGAGGTGGTAAGGCAACATTGCCAGTCGCTCTTCTGTCTCCAGTGTCCCTACTGTAACCTGACAAGTTCTGTCAAGTCAAACCTAAGGACCATAATACCCAAGAGTCTTGAAAGTGTCTGTGCTTGCAATGTGAGTTCAAGTGCCACAGAATCGCAGATCTAAGACAGCATCTCCACAAAACCAAGAACATTGTTTCAAAATGGAGACACGCACATTCTCCACTTTTGCGGGTAAGGACAATATGTAAACGAGTAAAAGCAAACCGAGAAAAGGAGATACATCCATAAATGGAAGCTTATGAGATGCATGAACTCAGTGTAATGTAGACATCATTGATTCTTACCAAAACCCCTTATTTCTCAGGGTTTAATCACCCCTGAAATTTAATACCTACATCAACGATCGAATCGAGCACCTCTTACATGAGTACAAGAATACCGCTGTATTTAAAGAGTGAGGAGTCATGTCTTCATGTGTCATGAGTGGAAACATGGCAGGAAACAGACCCGGACCGGCAAATCCAAACATGAGTTCGTGGCTTCCAAACGAAGACGCCATTTTTTCCTTATTTTGCCATGTATACAGAGCTATGACAAAATTGTCGCATGAAAGATTAGAAGACAATGGTGAGAATTCCCGGAATGCTAAAGAAGAATTATCAAGGCGATTTCAGATTCCTCGTTCCTGGAGAGTTTGGGGGATGGAAAATGGAAAGTTCTTTCCCAAAACGGTAAGACATTTTATGAGGTCATGGAGGCCCCTATTGCATGGCAGCAAAAGGATGCTTGCAAAGTGTCACACTGGAAAAAATCCCAAATTTCCATTTGGATCAAACTTGTTTATGCATTGGACTTTGTAAAATCCAATTTGACCAAAAAGCCAACTTTGGTTTTAAGTTGGATTTTTGATGGATATTTAAGACATTGAAACAGAAACAACGCACAATCCAAATTAGTATTTGACCAAATCATGATTAAACTTGTTTTTTAGGACATCCAAATCATTTTTAAACAAAATCAAGTTAGGTTTTTCAAGAAGTGGTATTTTTCACCTACCTTGGGTTTGGAATATCCAGCTGAGTTTATAATACAAATTTGGATTGCTTAACAAACGAATCTGGTATTTTCCCAAGCAAACTTTATCAGTTGGTTTTTAAATAAACCAAACCTGGTAATTTTCAAATAAGCCCAGATGTGCACACAATCCAAGATAGTATTCGACCAAATCATAGTTAAAGTTGTTTATTTAAAAACCCAAACCAACTGTTTATGTAAAACAAGTTTGGATTTCACAGAAGTAATAATTTTCACCAGACGTGCAAGGGAATAAGTTTATAATACAGATTTGGATTGCTTCATAACCAAATCTGGCATTTTCCCATGCAAACTTTATCAGTTGGTTTTACAATAAATCAAACCTGGTAATTTTCACCAAATGTGCATTAGGAATATCCAACAATACAAATTTGGACTGTTTCACACGCAAACTTTATCAGTTTGTTTTTAAAGAAACCAAACCTGGTAATTTTTAACCAATGTACTTACATCCATAATTAGTTTTTTTCGTTTTGCATTCTTTTTTTCTTGATAAATAAATAAAACCTTCGCCTGGTACACCATATACCAAGAGAATAGCAACTCTCGAATTACATCACAAAGAACACAATAGCCTTTACTCAATAAGCTTCAGTAACACTTTAAATTTCACACAATTGAAAGAAACAATAGTACATAATTATCTTGACTTGGTATATAGAGCATCACCCAAAATTTAATGTTCTTTGTATTGTAATTAGCACCCACACTTGCTCAGAAAATGCCTTAGTTAGTAATACATATATCTCGCCAACCACAATAAGTTTATTTGATACAAGTTGCTTGTCTTGCAGTACAAATGTAGAGATCTCTGCATCCAAATGTGGTATTTCTCCTAAAAAAGAGTTTCTTGTCTTGAAAGCAAAGTTTGTTGTAACAGGCACAGCCTTATATTTAGATTCACACTTTCCTACAAAAAGGCTAGCTTCTTCTGTACTCAATCATCCAAGGGAGTGCTATAATTTTTCAACTTCATGACCACTACAATATTCGTGCAAAACAAGAAAAGGAAAGGAAAGTAACACACAACCTTAATGACAAAGGGGAGCTCACTTAGCCACATATTTTCATATGCAATAAACATGCACTCCAAAGTATAATGTCATGAACTGCATTAAGAAATAATCCAGATGAAGTTTAGTGATACAAATGAAGAAATTCCTTGTTGATGATCATTATATTTCTACCGCATGTATTATTATGACCATGTCCATGAGTAAGCTTAAGGCCCTTGTAGTCACTTTTCTTTCCAGACATTTCCTTGCCGATCGCCAGAAGCAATGTCAAGTATGCTATTAAAATTGATGTTATCCATTTGACTCGAGCGACTTTCCCTTATCCAAAGCTTGTTTTCATTCCAGTTTCTATGTTTAATGTAAAAATATCCTTTTACTATTTTCTCACCAAATAACACACGCTTTACTTCAGCATGCCAAATGTCATCATTGTGACCTTTGACCAAGATCATATCCTTTACCTCAGGATAAGCAGGGACTATGACGGCTGGCAAAGGAATACTGTTCCTGAATGGATCAGCAACTGCAAAATTTCCATTCATATCAGGAAACAGCATTATTTCTCTCTGAATATCTTTTAGCCCAAGGCAGGTATTACTTTCAAAGGGTTTGACATAAGGTATGGCACCACCTGCAGGATTCCACACAAGCTGATAGGTGTCTCCAATAGCAACTGGCTGAGGTATTTCGTTAACATTCACAAGGAAAAAATTATTAACACGAAAATAAATTTCAGTATTTTGTTGTTTGGCAACTACAACACTGCCACTTCTGTAAAGTTTTCCACCAACAGCAATGCTGTGCATAGGTAGAAATGCGCTGCGATATGACTGTGGTTCACCAATGATACAGGAATCTGAGTCAAAGTATTCTCTAAAGGCCGGTTTACACGGTACAATTTGTCGGCCCGATCTGTCGGCCCGACAGTGTCGGGGCGCGAATTGTACGTGTATTTTGACACCCGATCTTAAGGCCGATTCGTGAAAACGAAATCGGCCCAATTCAGAAAATCTGTTGCAGTGCAACAGATTTTTGTCGAGTCGGGCCGACACTTTCAAAGAAGCCGACATGTCAATCAAATTTTTGAGAAAAGAGCATGCGTACCAAACAGAAGCAATCAAAATGGCGGACATGAAGACTCTGAAGAGGCCAAAGTCGCGCAGTTTCCAAGAGAAAGAAATCTCCCTGCTGATAGCGGAATGGATTAAATATCCGTGTCTATATGACAAGGGGAATAAAGAGTATCATGGCAAGAACAAAAGAGAGATTGCGAGAACGCATGTAGCCAAATCACTGAACGAACAACTTGGATATGACATAAGTTGGTGAAAAGCCCCAGCTTCGGCCCGATGCCAATTTTTCACCCAAGCACATCGTGTTTTCCTTCTTCCTCTCTTTTTGATTCTTGATAATGCTGCAGCAAGTAACAGTAATGACGTTGTTGCTGCTGCTGTTGATGAATAAAGCGACCAAAAACCGTTGTGCTCGTCAGCCATTTTGTTTTCGCCGTAGCATTCACTACGCATGCGGAGTAAAACACCGCTTTAAAAAAGAACGAGGGCTACTAGACATTCTTCACGTCGGGACTGACGTCAAGCCTTAAGATCGGGTGTCAAAATACACGTAAGATTCGCGTCCCGACACTGTCGGGCCGACAGATCGGGGCGACAAATCGTAGCGTGTAAACCGGCCTTAATAGAAGTGAATGCCCCCCTGAGTAGGAAATGTGGTTGTCCAGAACCAATAAGGACACCTTGATTTACTCTTGTGGCATGAGGGCTACAACCTATGTGGAAGAAAGACAAAGACCCTTTCATTTACGTGTAAGCTGTGCGTTGCACTATTTAAGAGCATGTGGTGTTTCTCTAGGAGAATAAGTGGAATTGACAATGCAATAAAATCCCAGGGTGGGGGTATTGACCACATAATACACTATAATGGGGTAGGGGCTCTGAGAGGCCAGTGGCACATACCCAGTTATATAAGGCTCTCATTCTCCTTTGTTGTTTGAACTGGTCGCTATTTCCTAGTGGCTGAATTTTAGAAAGCTCTTATTAAAACTGAAGTCAAAGTCACACTGGAAGGCAAGAATATTATATAAACAGATTTTTAGCCTCTCTGAACAGTTAAATAACTGAATGATTTAACGTTCATGCTCTTCCTGGTTTACCTGTTGCCACTCTCCTCACAACATTAGTGTTGAATGCAGGCAAGTGAAGAGAATAGAAAACTGTGCCCATGGCATACATTTTATAACACTGATCCAATACCCAAATTCTTATTATCTTCAATAAAAATGAACATTTATGTGAAGCAAAGTTTGATATAGGTATGGACTTTAAAGATGTGCCTTAGATGAGAGGTGATGCATACATTTTCTCTACTGATTTTGGGTGGCCTTGACTGCCTGAATATATTTAAATTTCTAGGTTGATGAAACTTAAGGAACTCTCTTTGAGACTCCTTTCTTGCAAATGTTTTCTCCAAATACTTCCGGTTGCTGGATTATTGAACATAGCGTGAAACAGCTCTCTCAAACTGAGTGCACCAGTAATTGTCTGGAGCAGAAAACCTTATGTCCTCAGAGAAGTGAGTCAAGCTGTGTAAATTTATCACACAAGCTTGTGTACCAAACTGCCCTCCCATTAGAATGCAATATCTCCACGAGAGGCGCCGAAACGTCTCTACCACCATTAAAGATAAATTCAATCATTCTTGGAATTGGAGCCCAAATTTTGTATTCTCCTTCACTAAGCAGTCCATTGAACACAAACTCGGATGCAGGATATGCAAGCTTTTGATACTCTTCAGCCTTCCAATATCCCATACATTCAAATTCAGTTGGAAGTCTTGAGGATTTATAATCAGTCGTCCATGGCATTTGCTTTAGTTTGGAAGTTAGTTCTCTCTCATCTATAGCTCCCCTAGAGAGCAATTTCAAGAAGTGATTCTTCGCTATATTAAGGGGAACCAAATGCATTGCATCAAACACAGTATTAGTCAGGATGTTGAACTGATACATAGGATACAGACGATGTAGCAGGCTGAGGCCATTGAATCCAGCCTCCCTGCTTCTGTTCTGGAAGTACGTTTGCCTCTCCTCTTGTTCAATTTCACTCATAATAACTACTTCCTCTTCAAGCACTCTTTTCTGCCATGGATGGCGAAAACATTTTCGGAACCCAGGGTAGTAATAATGGCGCTCCTCATTCAACCCGGTCCCTATATAGGAGGTGAAGAAAGTCAATACAGTGTAGGCAATGTTTTGCTACAGTGTAAGTTAGGGGTTTCAGTTACATGTAGGCCTTTTTCATGACATGGGGATTGTTATTCTACTCCCAGTTGGAGGCAGTGTGGCTGAGCAGTTAGAATACTGGACTTGCAATTCAGAGGCCCCGAGTTCAAGTCCTGCCCTAACAGTCAACTGGATTTGTTTTCTTTAGTCACAAGTACAACTCCTTGGTCATGCTTGTGATTAGCCTACCAGTTTGCCTCTGGCCAGTTGGGATTCTCAACCCTGTTTGAAGTTTGATTTGAATTATTTCTTTCAGACATTTGTTCCATCCCTAAAGCATCACTGCTATAAATACTGCCAAGGGTTAACAAATCACATTATCATCATCACCATCACTATTATCAGTAAAACAATGATCAGTTGCTTTGCCAAAATCATTTAGTGAAAAAGTGTTGGTTCCAGTCTCTTTTTTTTTCAATGAAAATGCTTTCCCGCAGTAACTCTTTTTGTTATCTTGAATATCTGTAACAAATACTGACTACACAAGGCTGTCACAAATTTTGAGAATTCCTTCAACCAAAAACACCATTATCACAGAAGCAAAACTAGTATACCTATTTATTCTGAGTGCAGTGGTCATTTTCTTTAACCAACTAAATCGATATATGTTACTTGGAAGCAAAAACATACCTGAAATACGACATCTTCTACATCCTTCCTTTCCTCCTGCACCGTTGCTTTTACAAATCTCACACTGGGCAGGGTGATCGCCTGTCCAAAGCAGTAAGAGCAGGCTAAAAACTGTTTCACCAGAGGGAAAGCAATGTAATGCACCTTTGTAGTCCACCTAATATCCTGCAAAACAAACATTGGCACCAACACATGAATCTTTGCTTCTCCAAAGAATTTCTCCATTTAGAAATCATGGTGAGAAGAAAAAAGTGAAACTGATTTCAAACCACAATGTAGGCATGGATGAAGTACAAATTATACAGTTACGAATTATTGTAATAGCATTGGGACAGTTCAATTAAAAGATACATTGCTGTTTCAACAGGTTTCACCTTCAATAAAGCTTTTCTCTAAATCTTGCACCAGTGGTTCTAAAAATGGATCCATGCTGTTTGGTCGTCCATCTCAAAGGTCATAGGAAGAAACAAATCCAACCGCATAAATTTCTTCAGTGCATAGTCTATGTTGTTTGCTCATCGTTGCAATGGAAACTTCAATTGCCCCTGTGCTCCTTTTTTTCTTTCCAAAGGGCTGAAAGCCATCCCAATGGCCTGCAAAACGTAACAGTGCACTCATTAAGAAAAAGCACCTAAAATTACATTACATTTCTTAAGTATGGTATCTTACCATAAGGATAATGTTTGCACTATATTGCAGCAAAACAAATGCAACAAAAAACTATTTTGGTGCATGTACAGTGGTGGTAAACCTATCCTAGTTTGCAAGATTTATAAGGATACACTGGGGTAGTTGCATCAATTCACACCCACCTCCACTCCCCCCCCCCCCCAAAAAAAAATGTTACGAACATACTCCGATAAAACTACACAATGTTATTACAATGAACAGAATCAAGGTTTAACAGAATTACTGTAACATTAATTATCATACTTGCACTTTCTACCTAGCAAAGCAAGATTCCTGGGATCCCCTCTCGCATACTTTGGCTCGTGTAAAAATTTTCCATGACATTGCTCGCAAGAAACCTCTTTCAATCCCTCAGCACTTGGTGACTCAGGTAAGCTTTCAATGGTTGTCCCACTAAAAACGTTCTTGCAGTTCTCTGTTTTACACCTAGCTGGCAAACACCAGACAGCATTTGGATCCCAAAACCAAGAAAGCTCACAGAAGCGATCACCATCCCAAATTTCTTTTTTAACAGGCCATCCCCTTTCTCTTCCCAACCAATGTTCCTTTTCTTGCCAATGACCAGCCAATAATTTTAGTATTTAACAGTTCTTTGTTGCCTCTCACTCAAGAAAATAAAGTCCTGCAGCTGATTGGGAAAACATGAGTGCCATTGTTTCACTTGTAAAACTGTTGTGTTATGGTTGTGTGTGTGTCTGTATTTCCAATGTTGTGCATTAGTAGCATGTCAAGCAACAACCATGAACCTTTGCGGTCTACAACAGTATATAATTATATGCTTGCCTTTTCTCCTTGTTTCTTGAATATTAAAATATGCTGCACTCCCTTCTCAGGAAGAAGAAGATAACCAACTACATAAAAAAGATCTGGTCACCTGAGCTTCCTGCACCAAAATTTTGAAACAACCCAGAAACAACTAAAAAATTGCAAGAAGTAGTAGAAACACTTGGAAATGATAGTGATTACACATTCCCTGAAGCAGGACTTGGGAGAAATGCCATTATGGAACTAATAAGGAAGCACATGGATGAGCGTAGAAGGAAAGAAAGTGAGGTAAAGCTGCAGAGTGGGCTTTCATCATCACAAAGTGAAAGTGATAGTAGTTCTCCCAGTCAAAGTGGACATTCCTCTTGCAATGGCAAAAAACACAAGGAAATGAAGTTGGATGATTACTTCAATGGTGGTAAGGCATAATTATGCACTTCAAGTAACTTTGGTTAAAATGGGCAATTCCCACACATGATTAGAGGGGTATGAGAGTGTTATGATCCTGTGAAAATAGAATTCTGTTTACAGTTAGGATGTAGTGAAAGCTTAGATTGTCTGAGTTGGAAGCAGAAACTGAAGGAGAAACTAACCACTAAGCCACTCCTTGCATCTCTGACAAACTTCTTTTCACTAGATCATAAGCAATGAAGTGGCGAGTGGAATTGGAATGCTTTTTTCACTGGATACTAATGTATCCTTCTTATTACGACACCAGCTCAATCATTAATGAAAACAAGCCTTTAAGAACAACTGGTATAAATGGAAGTAAAATCCTATGCAAGTTTCAAGTGCAAAATTTGTACTTAAAACTTGACAAGGGCTTGGGTGTTCCAATAATTGTTGGTTTAACCAAAAGTGTGAATTTAAATCCAAAATGCTTACGAGGCCGATTCAGGTTTATTCCTTTGTCCCACAATTTGATGCTTGCTTGCTCTGATATGACTAGTTAAAATTAACAGATAAAATTCTGTTGAGCAAAAGAAACAGGAACCCATATAGGCAATAAAGAGCTTTTAGTAACTGGGCCCAGGGTCTTAGATCATTTTAAGAATGTTATTTCCTTGTATTCTGAAGCAGTTCTATTAGTCTACTTGAAGAAATCTACAGTCCAGGGCCCAGTTCCTCAAAAGCCGATTAACGCTAATCTAAGATTAAAAATTAACCAAGCAGCTTATTTCTCTACTCCCAAATGCTGTTCAACGCAGATTTTCGGCAGAACTTTACATGAGAAGACTTCAATCTTGAAAAACAAAAATAAGCAAAAGAAACTTTCACCAAAAAGTTGAAAACGTGAAACAAAAGTTTACGCTTATCCTGGATTAAGTTAATCGGCTTTCGAGGAACCGGGCCCAGGAGGTCAACAAGCTGGATAAGGATCTAAAACCACTTGCTAAGGAGATTGGGTTAAAATGTCTTCGCAATCAGCATAAAAACACTTATATCAGAGCAATATCAAGCACTCTAAGAGAAAAGCAATTAGTACAGGGAAAATGTTACTGTGAAGGTCTAACCTGGAAATTTAAAAGGTGGAATGAAATAAAAACTTTAACAAAAAGCTGAAGTCACCTTTTAAAAACTAACTTAAGTAAAAGGGATCATTCAGGTGGACAAGTTTTGGTTATGAGTGGTTGATTGTTACAGTAAGTGTTGTGGTATTAGTTCTTAAGGTTTTGAGTGAGGTCACCTTGTTGCTATGCAAACTTTCTTGCTTTTCTTGTGAAAATCCTGTCAAAGAATATTATTAAGAATGGGAACACCTTGATTTATTGAACACCATGATTTCAAAGTGAAGAACGGGCATTTCCGTAACTTGCCAAGGCCTTCATCTAGAGGAGAACCTTCAGTCTCAAAGTTTGAGTTAATTTGCATTAGTTGGGAACAGGTTGCAATTTTGAAAGCTGCCTAAGTAGAGGTCTAGGAGAACCAAGACCTAAACATGCAGTTATTTAATGTATCCAGTATTAGGTAATGTTGATATTTGGACTTGTTATTTATAAGTTTACAGGTTAACTTTCTTGCTTAAAGTGTATATGACACAAATTTTCTTTTCATTGTTTTTAATATAGCTTAATTCCACCAAACACAAAGCAATGTTCAGAATCACGGAAGCGAAGGTTGAGTAAACTAACTGACATCACATTACTTTGTCAGCTTTTCTTTGATCCTTTACTTTTTTCCAGTCTTTGTGACTTTTCTGCAGGGGAAAAGAAAGTTTTGGAAGGCCAAGATTCAAGAATTTCGTTTAGAGATATTTTTAAAATTCACAATCAAATTAATTGCTATTGTACAATTAAACTGATTAAACTTATCCATGGACCAAAATCAATTTGAAAACAAAATTGTGTCATTTTCACTTTATTATCTTAAACCCTGAGGCCCTAAAGATTGTAGATTTAAGTTAGGGTAGATGTGATTTTACAATCTATGTTTGTTATAAAAATAATTAAAACAAATTATGAAGTTGTTTCTTGAGAAATGCATTGTACTCTATTTTCACTACCCCTTAGAACTTGAAGTGCAAACCTGTTGAATGTATCAGTCCAGAGCTGGTTTGTTAAAAACTTACCCCTGTAGTACTCGAATCCCTATAGCTGTTTATCATAGAATACAGGACTGAATTGTTACAATCCATTCCTTTAAAACTTAAATCCCTAGCCCATTTTGTAACAATCCAAGAATTGTTTGTTAAAATCCATTCTCATAAAACTATAATCCCGACCTTGTGTATCTGTCAATCCAGTATTGGCTAGTTAACATTTATTCCTGTAAAACCAGAATACCAAGCCTGTTCATCATGGAATCGACTAGCTGGCTTGATAAAATCCGTGCGTGTAATACCGAAATTCCTAGCCTGTTTTTGTAATAATCCAGGAATGGTTTGTTAAAATCCATTCCTGTAAAACTTGGAAAGTCAGGGATTTTTTCCAGTGTCATGCCCTAAGTGTCGAGTCTGCGCCCACTCATTCGCCTGCACCTGCCCTGATTCCCTCATAATGAACACCATCTGGAAGCACATCCACCTTGTGAAGTGCAACATCATTAACGAATCCTTGGATCAGCCAAATGATAGCCCTAAGCAAACCACTACCGATGCAAATGCTATTGACCTTTCCTGAAGGAGAGAACAATATCCTCTGGAACTGCACGTTGCCTTGAACATACGTTGTTGAACGAGACACATGCAAGACATAGCAAATGGTCCTTTTGTGTTAACATCGACATTACTTATGTCATGACATTGGAAAACATTAGGAAGAGCTGGACGTGAAGTAGTTGCCAAGTTGCTGCACACAAATATGATAGAATGTGATGGATGTGCTTTATGGTATAATTGGTAAGTCAACAATATTTTGAGGACCAATAAGGAATTTTTCTAGTTGCCTCTCTGGTTTCTCTATTTGGAAGGTTATATACAAAGAATTATAAAGTCACACAAAAAATAAATAACTAATTATTGCTTTATAACCTTTTACTTCATATCCTTTTCTTGTTACTGTTATTTTTGTTCATTGTCCTAGAGACAACTCTACTACTTTCAACAACTGAAAGGATTGAGTCAGTGTGCAAAACGTATTATCCACATTCAAGGTCTATTAGTTAACTGTGATCACTCTCATCATAAACTCAGGGCATCAAGCTGTCCAACAAAGCTCTCTGCATCAATAGTTGTGAAGAATGAAAGCACCAAGCTTTACCTATCATTACGAGATGATGGTTTACAACAGTTGTTAGGCCCTTATGATCCTGATGACATAGATACAAATGACGTAGAAGAAAAACTTCTTTTCCTAGAGAAAATAACAATCACCTACACAGATGGCAACAAAGTAACAATCACAACCACCAGTACTCCATCTTAAATCATGGACATGTTACTTCATACGAGACTGCAACAAAGTAACGTCATGCAGTCACAACTAACAGTACTCAACGTTAAATCATAGACATGTAACTTCATATGGCAATGTTGTTGAAGAACAACAAGTATAAAGAAACTCTATGCTTTCATACATCCTTCAGTGGATCAAAAAATATTCCAAATATCTGATTGATAATGCATTTTGTTAGATTTTTTTACATTTTTGTGTTGATAAATGTTGTTGTGTTTCATGTTTCATAATGTCGTCGAAGAAACACAGGTATCAAAAAACTGCTTGTTGCTCAACACTTGCAGACATCCTTCAGTAGATCAAGAAATATTCCAAACCATCTGATTAACTTTGTTTACATTGTTCTGTTCATAAATGTATAACTTCATACAAGAATGTTGTTGAAGAGACAAAGGTATCAAGACGCTGTTTATTCCTCAGTGCCTTCAAACATCCTCCGGCAGATCAAGAACTATTCTAAGCCATCTGATTAACTTATGCCTTTCGTTAGATTTGTTTACATTGTTGTAGTGATACATGTATAACTTCATATAAGAATGTTGTTAAAGAAACAGAGGTATTAAGAAACTGTTCGTTACCCAATGCTTTCATACATTCTTCACCAAAATATAAATTAATTGAAAACACTCAAAAGGCAACAAGTGCTCAACAAACCACTTCTGATTTAAGTAATCTGAAAAACTCTAAGGTAGCAAAGTTAAAATAAACTTTCTTGACTTTTTCTTCAAAGCCTCACTGTCTTTCAATAAATTAATTTTAGCAATAGATTTTATATTTATATTTCCATTCATCATATTTGAAATACAATGACAAAGGATCAGTACAAAACTTCTCCTTCCTCAGACATTACATGCCCGACCATGTACGCACTGCGTACCTATTTTTCAAGCTACTCAGGGTAAATTACTGCAAAGTCAGTAAGACATATGTACAGCTATTTCAATTAACAATGTCGAATTTTAAATTAAACGTGTCAAGCTTACGTGACAAGACCAAAAGACCTCAGGTTTGTCAGTTGAATTACTGTTACGAGTTATCGACGTTAAATATGGTTGCTTTACTTTACTTAACTTTACTTTATGGGTAGGTGTATATCTTTATCATTTGGTGATAATTTTGAGTTGTCACCACCATATGATCGTAGGGAGCAGTCGTTTTTTGGGAAAGAAATCAGACTGACTACTTGATTGACGGGTTCAAGTGTTTAGTTTTACTCCAGCTGAGAAAGATTGATTCCTTACACAATTAGTGCTCTATGATGCACACTAATTAATAAGCACATGATCTTTAAACACCCTCTCGGGCGGCCGAGATGAGATGACTGTCATAGATATCTTAGAAGAAAATAGATACGGTTTTTAGGAAACATTAATGGGACAGTTTCTTGATTTTCTGAGCTGCAACTTGCGCTGCTGCTCGCTTAGGACGGGTTTGCTTATCGAGACAAATTTCATGCTCTTTGTTGAGTGATGTCTGCTTAGTCAACTCTTCCTTTTCATCTGAATGTATCTCTAGTGGATATAACTTTTCAATTGGTCTTGAAAATTCTCTGCCATTGCTCACATGCAATGACACTGCTCTTATCAGATCATCTTTTGCACGATGTATTTTTATGATGGAACG
>JALIRR010008706.1:2500-5000 GCA_023091755.1 Montipora sp. Colony 1 RG-2022
CTGGAATATATTGGAGAGGTTTTATGGGCATTTTGACGCCAAAGGCTGTTTTTCCGCTCAAATCCTACCGTCTTCCCCAACATGTTTGCCAATCTAATTATCATGCGATTGTCAAAATCTTGCCTTAAATTCTCTACAATTTCTCTTTTCATAAGGAAAATTAAAAAAGAAAAAGAAAACAAGCAGGCCGCAAACAGAATAACTGTAAAATAGACATCAATTGTTTATATCACACTCAGTGATAGTATATGTTTCAGTGCATTTTGTGTTTGGAACAATTATACCCACCCTCACATAAAACAGTGGACGTGAGTCGTAGCTATTGGCGTGGCAAAGAAGAGACGTTGATTAAGACTGGGAACGAGTGAAATTAGCTCGTGACGCTCGTGACCAAGAGGCAAGAGCAAAAAAAAAACATGGCCGCAAGAACGTGTCAAGAACGTCACAAATTTTCTCTTGAACCATCCCAGTGGTGGATTTGAAAGAGAAATATCTAAGCCCAAACGGTCATTTGTTCAGTTTAACATCATCTTACCTTGAAGCGGAGCCAGAAGAGAAGAAGGAATCCAGTTTTCCTTGTTTGTCCACTTCTGCCTTCCGTTTCTTTGATGACATATTCATGCAGAGCCAGAAACTCCGAAAACAAGAGAATCCGAGTGAAACGAACACTTCGTAAGGAGCGCGCCCTTACAGGAAGATGACTCTGTTGAATACTACGCGTTTTCAGTCATCCTCACGGTGATTATAAAGTCACCGCACTTTAAAAGGTGAGAGAGAGTCTGTGTTAATAAACTACTGGTTTGTTTTTTAATTCACAAATTTGTCATTTGATGTATTTTTACTTTCTAATGTTTTGGTTTTGTATCAAAGTAGCCGGGCCTCAGACTTGCAGTAGCCGGGGGAAATCCCCGGCCCTTAGTGAAAACCATGAAGTCTTAAACTCACTCACTCACTCACTCACTCAGAGTCACACACTTACTCCAGCCCCCATGAAAAAAGGATTAATGTCTTCGTTACTGGGATTTTGCAATCCCAGGGTCTTTCATCTCCTACTCTCAATCAAAAAACGGGGAAAGAAGATTGGAAAAAGCCTTTAACAACCAAAAGCAACAATGAAATCAAGCAAAGAAAAGGAAGTTAAAAAATTATAAGATTAGAAGTCTTCTGCGGGGATAGTGCTGAGAGGTCTCTCTCATATCCAACGCACTCTTGTGGAATAATTGTTAAGTAGACACTTAGCCTAACATTAAATGTAATGATATGGGATAGGTCAAGTCAATGACATTCGACAACAAAATATTAATCCATTCCTCTTCGTACAGGAATCAAAAACGTAAAAAGAATATTAGTAAAAAGCCTAAACAACAAATAAAAAGGCATACACTGTTACAGTATTTTGTTTTAAACACAAACCAAAGCAAACGATCGATCTCCAGTCAGTATTCCAAAGAAATTTCAAATTTTTATCTTAACATTCCTCAAAAGGCTTTAGTAAAAGTAAATTGTGATAGTATTGCTGTGCTGATTGTTGAGGCCCCATTAGGGGAGGAAGACATCTAAGTATTGCGTATCCCTAAATATCCTGTATCCCGTTATTTCCTGTGGTTTGTATCACTATAATACCAGTGCGGTTTTTTAAATATCCCGCATCCCGTTAATTTCCTCCCCAAATATCCCATATCCCCATAAGTTTTTTATCTAAATATCCCGTATTCCTGATAACCCCTAATAGGGCCTAGTTGTTTTTAGTGGCAAATTTAGTAGCATTAATAATAAGAAATAACCTCTTTTTGTTTTTATCTTTCTGGTAATCTCGCCACATTTTCCGAAGTTTACCCGTGGTTGTAGTTCCCTGTAACTGGACAATTTGTGTTGACTATTTGTGCATCCCACGGATAAGCCCTAATAGGCGTCTTGTTTTCAGTTCTTTTCGATATTGTAGTGCTGTCTGGAACTTTTGTAGGGAACAAAACAATGTTAAGCTTGAATGAGCAGCTAAGTGCTTAAACTTGTTTTTAATGACCTTCCTGGGCATGCATTTTGTGTTTTTCAACTCCGCGACTCTAGCGTAGAAAAGTTTGTTTTCGATCTAAAGCATAACTGGTGCAATTACCTTTACGAAAACATTTTTGTCATTTATTTACGTAGCCGTTTCTTTGTAAATCTTTCTTTGCAATTCCATCGCTTTTTGTGTAGATGGAACGCAGTTCAAATGCAGACCGAATGCAGATTTTTTGGGACAACCCGTGCATCGATCTTGAGACTCCAAATTGTGCCCACCACAGATTAATTACAGCACGGAGAAACACAAATGACATCCATCTCCAATCATGTGCGCATCATCGCAAAGCACGTGCATGGAAGATTTCGTTTCTCTATCGTTCTGTCGGATAGTCACGATTTTTCAACCCTTTCAATGGAAAAGTCCATTAATATCGTTCTGAAAATTTTCTGATAATTGGCATGTGCTGGCCCTGTATGGCTTTGAATTCTGAAGCTG
>JALIRR010008706.1:12500-15000 GCA_023091755.1 Montipora sp. Colony 1 RG-2022
GTCAGCACCAAGAACACGGACTCTGGCCACTTCCAATTTGTGCGCAATCGTAGTGAAGGTCCATTTTTGTAACTGTTGAGAACCACTGTTGTTTCAAAATTCTGAGCGTACGTAAACGAGCCGGAAATTCTCCTGCCATGGAAGTGGCCAGAGTCTGCCAGAATCCGCATTAAAAGCGGACTCTGGGGACGAGTCACATGTGTAACAACCGTGTGCCATGCCTTGGGACCTGGGTAGGAAATTTTGCACCAGTCGGAAGTTCTGAAGAGATTCCGAAGGTTTTGTACGTGCACAGGTTTTCTGCATTGATTTTAGAGTTTGTAATGTGAACTGGATATGGGTCATATTCGAATCTTTACCAGTGATATGGTTGCTGTGCTTCTTGCAGTTTTATTCTCCCAAGGTAGGTCAAGGATTATGAATCCCTCGTTGTATGTATATATGTATAATATATACATGTAAATATAGTTTAGTCATAGTCAATTATTAACTTAACTGTAGATATTTTGATTTTGTTACTTTATTATGCATACATTTTGTCTTAGGTTCAGTATTTATGCACGACCCCATAAGCTGCATAGCTTTTATTATCATTGTGCTAAAATAAAGGCTGTCTGTCTGTCTGTCTGTCTGACTTAAACGAAGTCTCAATCTTCAGGACCTGAACAATCGATGGCAATCGATAACAATCGATAACAATCGATGACAATCGACATCTATTAATCGATTGATATTGATAATTGATGGACAATCGATCATGAAAATTTTTGTGACTATTGATTGTCATCGATTTTCAATATTAATTCATAATCGATGGAAATAGATCAACAAACTACATCGATTAGATTACCATTGATTATCAATATCAATTGGTAATCGATGGGAATCGATCATTTAAGATAATAGATTGCAATAGCCCACTTTGGAAAATACCGTAATACTCTTTGTTTGTCCTCCCAAATTTTGCATAAGCATTGTTTTTGTTTTTTCTTGGGACCATTGTAAGGCCCAGGAGAAACTGGAAACAATGCTTATGCAAAATTTGGGGGGACAAATAATGAGGATTGTGGTATTTTCTGAAGTGGCCTATATCAATCAATTACATGTACCTATTGAGTCAAACATTTCAATTGTCAATTTCATCGAGTACTACTAAAGTTATACATTTTGATATCATTGCTTTTTATTTGAGTAAAATGTAGATTTAATATTCGCTTTTAACAGGCTTTTCTTTGGAATAATCTTAAAGAATCTCTCAAGAGTCTAAGCCTTTGCAACTTTACACAATGATATTGTTGTTGCTGTTGTTTTGTTTTCAAACTTTTTTTTTGAGCGATGACTTATGTGTGTGTGTGCTTGCTTTTTCTTCATACTTGTGCCTCCATGTAACAACTGACAATAAGTAGTTTATTAGTTTGCCTCCTAGCCAGATTAGCTCTTTAATCTAATTTTGTCCTTTTTTCCTCTCTCTTTTGTCATTGTGTGGTATAGATAAAGATGTTTGTTGTTGTTGTTGAGTAAAAACTAGCTTTCAGTAGCAATGTGTAAACTTGTTTATTTGCTCACACGTTTCGCGCCTTTCTGACAATGAGATACATGTATGTTAAGTGGCTTAATTATTTTGTGCTGTTTTTCACGGAGCCACATCAATGAACAATTCTCAAACCTTGCTACTGAAAATTAAAAACAATATACGATCTGCGTACACTCCCACGATACCTGAAGATAGGGAGACATGAATTTAGCATCAATTGATGGCAATCGATGAAGTTCGCGACCACTTACAGCTGTAAGTGTGATTATCAATTGATCATTGATTGGCTGATGACAATCGATGCTAATCAACAGTAATTTATCGACTGTCATTGATTGATTGATTGATTGATTTTCTTATCATCGATTTCTTGGATTGTTCAGGTCCTGCAATCTTGCACAGCAAATTAATCCGGACGGGTGTTTCAGCTCGAAATTTATTCCGTGGACCTAATGTGCACACGGTTTTTTGCATCTGTCAGAAGTAACTTGTGGGTCAAAGGTAACTGGGCTGACTGAAGAATACCTTGCCACTTCAAAGGTATACACCCAATTTGGATACAAGGTTAAAAGTCCATGTTCGTACATGTAAGCGGTCAGTATACATGTATCTAGTAGAAATTATGGCTTAAACACAGAATTCAGGGCCACATTTGATGAACGGGCTTCTTTGAATTGTTTTCCATCCACTGCTGAGCCAAACAAGCCAACAGTCTAAAGCCCCGCTACACGTTCAAACAAATGCTATAAAACATTAATTTTGTTGGATTAACAAAAGGTTCAACAATGTTAGAATGTGTGGCATGCATGTTTGATGACGTTTGTTCAACATATTTTGTTGGAAGAATGTTTTGACTTCGATCAACACTTTGTCCAACATACCAACAAACAAACAAACAAACAAACAAAAGTTAGACCTTGAAATCATCTCTAATATGCAGTGGCCAACTCAAAAGCCTCAGCTCCC
>JALIRR010008707.1:0-7500 GCA_023091755.1 Montipora sp. Colony 1 RG-2022
CATGATCTGAAACACTAGTACCTTCCCCCGTCCCTGAAATGCACTAACTGTATTAGAGGCAGTAAACGCATGGAATCCCAGCAATGATCTGCATGTACTTGCTCCAATTCGCTCGACTATCCTTGAAACATCTCATTACTTTACTCTTGTCTGGGAACTGCATTTGATGAACATAGTGGACGGGATAAAACTCATGAAAGTCAAGCACAGTACCAAGACATCTGTATCTTCGGACACGATTATTACCACAACAAACTTTGATCTCATGGCATGAGCTGCATGCAACAGTAACCTGGTGTCCGCTTCTTCTTGAGATGAGTCGAGATCAGTCAGACGTTCAACCACTCCAGATGACAACTGGTAGGCTTGTCTGCCACAGGATAGCGATCATATTTTCTGTAGCGATCCTATTTGTTTTCCTTCTTTTTTTACTCTGATATTCAATAACAAAATCGCTAAGATCCACTAGTCACTTGTTCCATGTTCCAATCCTGTCTTTCTGCAGTTGTAGATTTCACTTGAATGAAGCGGTATTTCACACCACCCACGTGATAACATATGTTTTTGACTTGAGGTCTCTTGGTTCTGCTTTCGTTTACTGCTCAGTTCAAAACTAATGTTTCGGCACAAAAGACTTACTAAAGGCACTCCGATACCATTTTTGAGGAAAATGGAGGCAGTGAAAACGCACAACAAAAACCAACGTCCAAAGCATGCAAAACAAACAATGCCACCGTGCCGCTATCATGTCGTGGGAAATTATTTTCAACGATTGGTTCACGAACCAAACGAGACCTGCAGAAATACAGTTTTCTTCCTCATTGATTTGAAGACAAAAAGGTTAGATTCTGTACGTTAAAATAGACCTCGACTTAATGTATTCTGCTTAACTTTTTAGTGTCATGACACGTTTGGGACAAGTTGAAACACCGAAATTTATCCAACTTTAAAAATCAATTTCTTCGCTCTGAATCATTTCCCCAAAAAATCCTGTGGCACTCTAAAAGAACAACTCTTTGACTTTTAAACGCTAGGTTTTCAACGAATTATATGCAGTACCACGAGCTTAAATAATAGGCTAATTTTAGATAAGTTTTCTTTTCGATAAAAATAGGTCGGGTAAATTAAATTAGATTTTAAAAATAAATAGCCGAGAATTGATAAAAATTGCTTTAACGGTATTTTTTGACATCAGTCAACAATATGTGGTAGATTTTATTGCTCTTGAGTGTTTTACTTTGTAACGCGATGGGTTGTTAATCGCACAAAATTCGATGATTATCGATTTTCTTGAAAACTAATCGATACTTAGTAAAATGAACTATGCAGTGTTTTGTTTTACATTAAGGTCTACCGAAAATGAGATAATGGGCCGAATTGATTTTTGAGCTGTTGCCACGAAATTTTGAAAATGTTTGATTTTTGGTAAGATTTGCTCTTAATGTTTGAAGTGCTCATTGTAATATCCTCTTTTTCATGCTCTACTTGGGTTGGAATTTCTAAATTCCAATAAATCCGGAGATATGGTTGACATTTTGAAGTCTTTCCAAGATCAGCATGTTCCTGTACAAAATGGAGAGGTTCTTCACGAAACAGTGGTGCATGGGGACCAGCTTACAGAAGAACGAGCAAGAAACGTTAAGTGGACTTTTAATAATGGAGAAACTCAGGCAGAGAGACTGGATGGTTGGAGCCCACATTTTCAGAATTTTGTTTGAGGTATTGTTAGAGGATCAGAAATTCAACTTTTGATGCTGTGGCTTAATGTGTCAGAACATAGTAAACAAATTATGCATGCTCTTCTCTCATTGCTCTTTCATCATTTTTTTTTATTTGTTGTCTTACTCTCTGTGGATTGCAAGAACTTTCAAGTTTTCAAATCTAATTTTATTATTTAGCTCTCAGTATCCCTGTATCATCAAATTCTGCAGTTATTATTTTACCAAGTTAATAATAAATAATTAAAAAAATAAGCTTCCCATTTGTTTTAAGGTGGGTAAGATCTTTGTGAAGGAAGATTCTGCAGGTGAGAAGGGGGACATCCTTTGCAGAAAGCAGCAATGCAAAAAAGGGTCCAGCAGTTGATTATAATTCATTTAAAGATTTCTTTAATTCTGAAACTATCGCTCACATTTTAGCTGCCTGGATGCACTTTGCTGGTATGAAATTGTATCATTGTGTTAACATGTTAACCCAAATTATTATTCAACATATTTCTTTACGCTGGCATAAGTGTCAACAAGTGTAAACGTGCTAACATGTATGTGTCATGATTTGTAACTTAGGGCTGGCTGATCATGATCAGTTGAACCTCTGTACAACGAACCTCAAGGTGGAATAAAAAGCTGTTGTATACAGGTGTCCACTGTGGCCAGGGTGGTTCTCTAAGAGTTTAAACGTCGATCAAAGCATGATAGGAGGGAAAATCCTGGCTATTACAGAGGTGACCACTGGAGAGGTGGCTTGTAAAGAAAGTGATTGCAAGTTGTTTTTGTTATTCATTGTAGGGGATCCTCTCGCACGTCCAAATTCCAGAATTGAAGATCTCAGGGTGCTTGACAGAACTGGTTATCCCTGCAGAGTATGTGGGAAAAAGTTCAAGTTTCCTTCCACACGAGTGAAGTATGTTTACTAATATTTTAGAGTACGGAATGGTGACATACCATTCATTTAATTTGGACATGAGCAGTAAACTTGTTGTCTAATCCCAATCAATAATTGAATATTAAGCCTGAGTTTTACTTTTGTGACCAGGCGAAAAAAAATCACCTTTAACATTATTGTGAATTCATTGAGCTGTAAATTTAAGTGGTTTTTTTCCTTTCCTAAGTGTCAAATTGTTTTGTTATCACTTAGCCATGAGAGAACCGAGCATGGTCGTGTCAACAATGTAGATGTCACTGCAGAGCAAGATGAGTATGGATACTTTGTGTGCAGGCATATATGTGGTAAAACATACAAGACTAAACAAGGCAGAAACTAGTATTGCACTGAATTGAAATGAATTACATGCATTATGTTCTTGTGACAAAATTTAACACCCTGTTGCATATACAGTCATAATATTAATAGTTTATGATTATTATATAAGTGAATAAAAAAGTAAAGGTATTCAAAATTTATATTTGGGACTGAAATAGAAGTGAGGGGATGATACAAAGTATGTTTATAGTAAAGATAACGTTTGTAAACATTTTTTTATACCTCTCAAGAGCTGGTGTTCTATATAATTATCTTAGCAATTCGAATTATCTTTGTGTTTTGTTGACATTACTTTAGACACGAACGAGAGAAAGAACCCGATTCAGAATCACCAGCAACAGTTGCCACCGAAGAACCTGAAAGCCAAGATAGACTAGACCCTCCGTGAGGATACACTGGGTTGCCTGTGGTACGTGCAGCGTTCCAGGCCATTTTGTTTAAGTTGGGGGGACATTAAGACCATTTAAGGGGTCACCCAGAAGTCATACCAGCAGAGGCCCTTAGGCTCACAGATCCTTGCACATTCGTATGACGAAACAGATCCTTTTCTGAGGATAAAAACCTGGCTACTGGCCTATTAATTAATCATTTGTCCGAAAGACGAAATTCCTGTCCTCTTTAAAAAAAATTGACACGCATTGCTTACGTGTGGTAGTGAAGTAACACAGCAATTTATTCCATAATGTCAACTGAGCTGTGTGTTGTCTTCCAGGAGATTCAAGTTGTCCTTGCGTAATATGTAGCTCTAACAGTGCACGATATTGTTTTGGTATTGTCTATCATTGTAGTGCCATTGTAAACGTCTTAGGTAAATAGCCCCCTGAGAAGACATGTGGTTACTCACAAAGTACCGAACCCAGAAAGATTGAAGAAAATAAAAGGGAATTGAGACATTGGCTTCTACACTGAAATGTTGATCATTTCCAAGTTCCCCCACAAGTTTAAGCGTGCACTCTGAGCGTCTGACAGCTTTCTATTTTACAAAAGTTCATTGAAGTTTCCCTGTCCGCCAGGGTTAGTATTTCGATGGGTGACCTAAAAAATAGTGAATAAATAATGATACACAGTTTTTAGGAACAGCAGAAGGAAGTTTTCAGGATGGTCGATCAAGAATAAAATGTTTTGTCATCAGCAACAACATTAATTTTGAACCCAGAATATAAAAAGTTACGATAAACAACAAATATTTTGGGAGATTTTTGCTACGTTCAATTTTGCTACTGTACTTTTGGCTGCAAAAGTAAAGCGCAAAATCGAAGTGACATCGGATTCAGCGGGCGCCGTGATGAAGTTACCACGGTGTCAAACGATGGCAAGATACAAGGTTTTGTTTTTGTTAGTTTTCTTTTTCTTTCAAGTGTTATAAAGTTTGACAAGAAATGTGCAAATTCAACACAAAGATCACAATCGTGCAACTCTTGAGTTTGGCCATTGTTTCTGGAAAGACAAGAATTTACTCTCCATGATGAGGTTATTTATCAAAAATCCTCGCGTATCACATTTCAACCCAGGTATGCAAATTTGTTAAGCTCGAAAATTGAAACAAACAACATATTTACTATCAGAGGCAAAAAAAACCTTCCTACAGTATTTCAATTTCATGCGTGCAAACAAGAGATGCAATTAAATAAATTTTTGACTGTTCACATCAAACCCTTTTTGACTCGGAACCTTGACTGTAAATGATGAAGCACAAAAGAGACAACAACTATCATTCAAAAAATTCTACACTGTCACATTTCCAAATTTTTTACACCTTTGCAGAGGTGAGTACAAAATACAGGTAAATGTAAATGTCAATTGCCAGACAACTAAGATGCGACTTGAGTAAACACTGTGATACATTCAAGGAGTTCAATTCCTTCAATGTTTGTTAAATCCATAAAAAAGTTGCTATTTGATTTCAGTGTTTTATATAATACCAAGTTAGTAAAATATTAGAAACAAAGCTCACTTGATATCCAAAGGCGAAAAATGAAATTGCTGTCGAAGACCATTACTCATCGCTTAAAATCCAGACATTTATTTTTCAGCGCTGTCTTGTTCATTCAATTGACGATCCATTCTTGAGCTCCATGAGGGTATATTTTGTTTAAATATCCACTAAAACGCCATTCATGTTACAATGACTTTCGATGCCAGTGAATTGGTGAAATTTCCAATTGTTACCGGAAGACTGTGGAGAGTTGAGAACAGGTAAATACAAATAGCGAAACAACTGAGATAACAGATCCACTTTATGGATTCCTTCTCTGTCTTTGTTGAACCCATACTGAGTTACCAGAGAATTGTTCATTTGGTTTCAGTGTTGTACATAACAGCACACTTGACAAAATATTCGAACTACAGCTCACTTTGATTTCGGCTCGACGGGCAAAAGATTGTTGTCGAAGTCCATTACTCGTCACTTTTAAGATTCCAGATTCCGGATTCACAGCCTGTCTTGTTTATCCTATTGATGTTCCATTCTTGAGCTCCATAAGGATATATTTTGTTTAAAGATGCACGAAAACGCCATTTGCGTTACATGACTTTCGACGCCATTGCAGGCTACGTTAATGATTCTACTGTGTCCACCAGAGAAATCTACGCATTTTCACTACCCTCTCGATCCTAAGAAAATACGTGCAAAAGGCTCTATGCACAAAGACACCACTTACCAGGGGAGTGACAGGCAAGACTTTTACCGACACGGAAAAAAAAAATAATAATAAAACGAACAAATCCCACCCACTTTCCGACTGGGATTGCCATACTGGCAACCCAGTAAGAAGACCAAAATTGCACTTCTGCTTCTCCATTTTCACCACAGAGTGAAATATGCTTATGTTGTTTTGCTTTTTTTCGCTAAGATATATGCTATCCTGCCTAAAGGAATTGCATTGGAGGTGTTGCTTAACAGGTTTTTTTAATAGCCTAGGAAAAGCTGGGGGGAACATTCCTTTAGATCTCCGGATGGAGCACCTAAATAAACTGTGACTATGATTGTGGAGATGGCGTCGTCTTTTTCATTCATGGAAGCATGGAAGACATGACACATGGAAACAGTTGAAAGATCAAACTCTTCCCAAAACCGGTAGGAAAGATTGCAAAAACATCTTTTCCATTGACCAGATTTGTTATGCAATCCTCCTGCTCTTAGCGTTCTAGTGTTGACACAATCTGTCAAAATTGACCAATCAGAGGATATACCAGATCCTGGTATACCACAACGGCCTTTTGTTAAGTTTGACCACAGGTGTTCCCTAGCCTCCCTTTGCACGCTTTTTCTTCATTATTTTTGTGCTGCGCCCCAACTAACTGAATACCTGGAAGAGGCTACTTTTGGCTACGTGACAGCGCCCTTTCAGCTGCACGATCAGCTAAACACAAAAACTTGTGCATCCATGTTTCCTTTCGAACGTAAGAGCCACTCTTTGGGTGCTTTGCTGGTGGAGGTTGTGTCAGTAATGACTGATTCCATGATGAAGCTGAATACCTGGCAAAAAGACTTCTAAAATCCTGCATGATATGCCCTTGTCTGTTACTGTCCTAATCCTGTCCAGCAGACTTGCTATTTTGCGGAGCAGTATCACTCGCCACAACTCCTTGCTTCTTTGGAGAATCTTTGTCAGAGTTTTGAAGTAAGTTTTGTACAACCCGAAGCAGGCTCGCTGCTCTCTCACAAGGCGTACAAGACGAACTACGAGAACTGCTACCTTCCGCCATCTTGCAGCTTTGCAGAGAGAGGGATAAATTTTCTTTCCGCAGGAAAAGTATGCATAACTTATTACTCGCTCCAGACCAATGCGGCCGAGCTTCCTGAAGACCCGGATTTGGAAGAACATAATTTGAAACACGAAAAACAGAATCGCGGTCCGCATAAGAGCAATTTTAAAGAACTACATAAACAATGATTTCTTTCCTGTTTCCTCTTTTAAGAGTAATCTGACAAAAGCATTGAAATATGGTGCATGGGGATATTTATCTCTTTGAACTGGGCATGATGTTTCAATTTATGACAAACTCAGGGAGGTGGAACAAATCAGAACTCTTTTTGTTGCAGGACATTTTAACACTTAACCCTGAGATAAGTAACAGTTTGGATAAAATTCAGTTTGAGTTGTTTCGCCTGTATGCATATTTTGCATGCTCAAGTTTCTTTCTCTATCAGTCTTATTGGAAAAATGATTCAAGTTATATTTGTCTTTGTTGTTGCTTGACCCTGACAATAATGATTTTGATAAGAAATTTGTTCAGCTAAGAGACTAAAAGAAAGAAGGAAAACTGTTGAACACCTGGCACTTTTGCACATGAACTCTATACCATGTTTTGAATAAACCTAACTGTCTCTAGGTATATGTCCACGCCATTAACATCTGAATCACGCAATGGATCAATAGAAGCTGTTTGTAATTCCCATGTTTTGTTTCCCAGTGGGAATCCTGTAGAAGGCACCTCCACAAATGCTACTTCATTAATACTGGGACCATCCCATTCTTCAGAGGGTGCAGGTCCATCCAGGTTTTCAGTCTGTCA
>JALIRR010008707.1:12500-17743 GCA_023091755.1 Montipora sp. Colony 1 RG-2022
ACTTAACATACGGAGATAATCTCTTTAAATGAAACTAAAATTATTGTTCTGACAGTCATTTCGTAAAATATAAATTGTTTAGATTCTGGAAAGCTCTATTAATTCATAAAGAAAATGACAAACAGAAAATTTCATATCAAAAGCGACAATTCATTTAATTATATTGAAAATCGCTCATGTTTCAGAGAACTTCATCGAATTTTAAGCCGCTTCGATAAAAAAGAGGAAAGTAATGCAATCACACGATTTTTTTCTTAAGTTCTTATTGCTTTTAATTGTTGACTTTTAATACTCCACTTCATTTAAACCAGAAAGAACCAAAAGTCGTGTTGACATCAGTTCGACTACGTAGAGCGTGACAAGAATTACAGTTCCGTTTTAAACACAACTACAACAGTATAATCATCTCAGGTATATGTTGAGCCTAAAGTAACTTTAAAGTTTCATATTTTCAAACAGATCTGCAAACAATTCAGGCACGAACGAAATGCTAAATTACTACTCAAACTATTTGCACTGACTGACTTTGTACGTGTTCTGTTTGTTTCCTTCCAGCGTGACCCGAGATAAACGTCTAGTCTGCGATAATTCTTGCGTCTTTTATACAACTGTTTTTTTTTTCTTTGATAACATTGTAAAACATGTGTAGAATTACACTGAGGCCTTGATTGCCCTTGTGTCACAGAAAATTTCACCGTAACATTTCACGATTTGCCTGCGCAACTAAAGATTGCGTGACTCGGATGTGAGATCTGCCCAGATTCTCCGTGACCTTAAATGGATTAGTCTGGCTGGCAGACGTGAAAAACAAATGAACTCTTTAATGTTCAAAACAGTGACCTTATTTAAGTGAAAAGGATTCCCTGACTAAATAAATTTTTGTTGTTGTTGTTTTTGTTATTCAGCAGACACTAAACCTCCTTTTGTCATTCATTTATGTCAGGGACCGACCGCTTAGTCATACATGGCAAGGGGTTGTAGTTTTCAAAAAATTCCAGTCCATCAAAATTAAACCTCCCTAACAGAACACTCAACGAAAAGGTATTGCAAAAATATGTCAAAAGTACCCTGCTTAAAAAAAAACCCTCAAACTATCTTGTCCTTTTAAAGTGTATTCCAAACACTTTCACTTTATGTTTAAAACGCCTACAGTTCAAGATCTCTCCTTATTTGTCGCCTTGTTTGTACCATATCCGCCTCAACCACGAGGTCATCAACATCATCACCTTCTTCATCATTGACCTGACTGGCTATTTCCTCGCGTTGTAATTGGCCACTTTTATTAAGAGCGGAGAGCCTACTGAAATACCGGGTGATTTGCTGTTCTGTTAACCAATCAGTTTTGCCAAACATCTTCTCCCCGTTGGCAGTCCTCAGTGTTCTCATCCTTGTAGCCACTTCTGAGCCATTAGCCTTTTTTCCGGTTTCTTCTCCTCCTTTTAAGAAGACGCCACGTAGGTAGTTTTTTGCCTTTTCAGAGAAGACCACAGATTTCCTAGTTTTACGAAGCGCCCATCCTTCTTCTTCTTGTGTTTCTGGGATAGAAGCCCTGGTATTTTCCGCCACCGACGTAGAGGGCTCGGCATGAATGTAGCTACCACTTACCGTTATGCAGGTATCAGCCCATTTTCGGTTGATGACATCATAGACTGATTCTCGCTCTAGCTTTACTATATGCTTGCCGACATCCAGGTGTTTTTGGAGGCAGCAAAGGACCGGTACATTTTAATGCACCCTTCCTCAGGACATAACCATGCTTCCTTGGTCAAACCTAGGCAGCTGAGATGGGCCAGGCTGATCCGCAGAAGATCTTGTGGTTGCTGGTCTTGCAAGGTACACACCAGCTGGTACACTTGGCTAACTAAAGGTTTGTTTTATTTGCATCTTTGTTGGGCCCTGGGGAGTGCCGAACCGTGCCAGCTTCTTTCCATCAAAGTACTTGCCAGGCCCTACATTATAAACATGCCACACTCTCATTCCTTCCGCTTCATAACAAAAATTATGTAATGACTGTACCCCTTGCATGGTGTGTTTTGTCATTGTTTGCGCAGATAATTTAACCTCACACACTGCCGCATAACAGCCCTTCACTCCGCCATATGATTCGATTGCTTTTTTCATGTCTTCGGCGCTTTTGACATCATTGCCCTCGTTGATATACCGTCGCATGTGGCTTTTGACCGCTGCAATGCGACGGTCGCAGATATGTTTGCCTGCCTGAGGTTCGCTGTAATCGTAACGAGAGATTTTTACTCCAACGGGTTCACCAAGGCTTGGAAGAGACAGAAGTAGGTACGCGCAATGGTAGCAGCCAGCGTTATCTGACCTTAAAAACACTTCGGTTATATCGGGATTCAGGGTGTTGAGGAAGGACAAAGTGTGTTCAATGATGGATGCCACAGCAAACCAGTTTTGGATGCACTCATCGAAGAGGTGAAGATAGGTTCTCGTCTAAAACAAAAATATGAAAGTTAAATTGCGGTGTCTGACACGAATGTTATTCCGAAAGTCTTGTAGCCCACTGTCAAAACTGTGTTAGCCTTCTATGGAGGCAGCGAAATCTGGTACTCATTTCTAACTGAAAGGCAAGAATAGTGGAACTTTTGCACCCGTATTGACGCCCTTCCCCTTAAAAGTACCTCAATTTCCTCATTTGCAGCCTTGGTGATTGCAACGCAGACATGCCAAGGCTTCCCTTTCTTGCCAAACCAGTCTCTCTGGGTCTCTCTAAAACATGTGGGCAAAAACTTCATTGCCCAGTCCATGATCAAGAGAACTTGATTTGATGCAAGCTTGTCAATAACAGCATTTTTGGCGGCGTCTTGGTGAACAGCACGCAAGATATGCGATTTCCAAGCTTCGAGATTGGGTATCGCATTTTCCATATCATGTTGTAGTTCCTCCCGCTTTTCAGGATCACTGTATTGAAAAGTTGAAAGATCAAAAACGATTACTGCATAATCAAATGCAATTTGAATGAAGACTGTCTTCACTGTGAACTCGGCTTGGTTCCCTCTCTCTTCCTTTAGTGAATAAATATCTATAAATCTCACAGGCAAACGATACAATTCTGCTCTTGACTGTGCTCATCATCCACTTTGTGTCAAGGGTAGGAGAAGCAAATGACTTGCTTAAATACCTTACCTAAAATGCAGTTCAGATAATGCCAACTGAAGATCCACAATTGCGTTTTTCAAATCAGGCATTGTCTACAAATACCTGTTTGTAATAGTAGTTTATGTGTCATTTGTTTGTTGGTTTGTGCGAGTTCTTTCTTTCACTGTTCACATAAAAGACAAGTTGACGAGCCCGGTTCGTGTGCTAAGGTTTGTGTGATACAAAAATCTGTCTACTTTATACCCTAGATACCCTGTCCAGCCCAATCGCAATATCCGTACAAGCATCAGACCCTGGGTACGTATTTGGAGCTGACCACACGTTTAAAAGATTGGGAACGGATAACTTCACCGATTTTTGCAGCCATAGAAGCCAGATATCATGTTTTTTTTTTTTTTTTCGTGTTGTCTATGGACTGAAACGCCCTCACGATTTTCAGCTCATCCGCAAGTAAAGTTTCCACGAAAACCGAGGGATGTAGCAGGGGTGGATCTAGGGGAAGGGTGCAGGGGGTGCGCACCCCCCCCCCCCCCCCCTGAGATGACCTGCGGCTTTCTAATGCAACTGGTATCTGCCCAAAAGAAAACGTCAACAGCCAGCTATGTCATTCCTTAGAGGTACACCCCCTCCTAAGAAAAATCCTGGATCCGCCCCTGTGTAGTGATGTACGTTTCACGTATGCCTGTAGCCTGAATAGCCAACCTCCGTGTCTTTTTTTGTTTATTTGTTTTTGTTGGCAGGTGGACATCCCGAAACCCACAAAAGGGTTTGTACTCTCGTATTATAGCGTCCTCTCCCCTCTCACAGGAATTGCCAAACTTTGACGAGTTATAAAGATACAGCAATTATCGAACATCGAACAGTTTGCCGCAATAGGCATGCAACGAGGATAAAGGTAGAGTGCTGTCAACCGCCACCAGGGGTGGTGGGCGGGTCGCGAAAGTTGGCCGTCGTCCCGGAGTACGGTTAAAATGACCACTTTTCAGGCGGGGCGACAAAATATATACTCTAAGACCGCAAAGCATCAACACCGTAATAAGCATGCTCGGAAACGGGGGAATTCGAACGCATGATGAAAACTTCTGCCATGAGCTAATTAATTATGCAGTGAGAATAGTATAATATCCTCACTGCATACTCATTACACCATCGCAAAAGGCTAAGTTATGGGAAGAGTTCGCTCCTGCCCTCACCATCACGACCTAAACGATTAAAACCTCCACTGCCCCAAAGAATCGCCACAACAAAGGCAAGACAAGAGCACCATTCTTTATTTCCTCCCAATACTCAGAAGCCTCGTAACAAACAATCGCCACCCCCGCCCCTGACTATCATTGGTCTAAGCCAGCCGATACACCAGCCCTAAAGTATTACAAGAAAAACATTGGTAACCCATAACTAGAAGATACACCGGAGGTTGCTAGGATGGGAAATCGGAGTCCGAACAAGACACGCGGTACTCGAGAGGAGTGGCTTAGAGATAGGGGAGGAACCAGCTACAGTGGACATTTTATTGTAATGGTTAACCATATCGCCGTTCCTCCATCTCACGTAACGAGAAATCTCCCCCGGAGAGCAACCCATCATATTAAGGGTATTCGAAAGGCCAAGCCTAAAGCTGTGGGGGGTCTCCCCACAATCTATCTTAGCCCCTGTGAGGTGTTTGCGCAGACGGTTATTAACCACAGAACCAAGAAAAGGCCTTGAGCTCACAACTTTACCGCGGTCAGTAGCCCTAAACATATACCCACCAGCTAATTCGACGGAAAGAAAGTGACAAGCAGACAAATAATATTCAATCCAAGAAACAGGACAGACCTCATTGTTCGTAAAAGGCTCTAAGACAAAAGGGAGATGATGTCACCCCGAAAAGTTTTAGTAAGTGTGAACTTCAGTAAAAATCCTTCCGGTCCTTAAGTCTAAACACCTGGTTCGCCAAGGAGCGTCCGAAATCTCAAGCGCGATCCCCGGTAAAGAAATCGACAACGAAAAGGTTGCGTCCCTCACTAGATATATTTATTAACAACGGAAAGGTGAGCGCTGGTCTCTCTGAACGCCTAAGAAAACTTATTAACTTAGAAAATTTAACAAAAAAATAAGGGGACTGCCTGCGAAGGCACTATTGC